>JARBES010000120.1:18009213-18019546 GCA_030265145.1 Strongylocentrotus pallidus
CGAATTATGAGTGAAGTATTAGAAACCCTTAATGTTTATGTTCTTAACACAAATTAAGTTATACATTAAAAGTATTTAAACAAATAAAAATATGAGTTTGTTGTTCGTTGAATCAATACACCTCCCAGGATGAAGTAAGAAAACTGACTCGTCATCATCGTTAGATGTTCGAGAGATTTCATCTAATCATTGTTTTAAAAAAATGTCAGATCTTCGAAGGACGTGATAAGCTTCTTAGCAGTCTTTCCATCACTTGCTGGTAGGGCTACGAAAATTCGTCTGTCTTGCGACCAAGCTGCAGTGACGTTACTTGCTTCTCTGGCCGCTCTCAGTATCTTGTAGTTAGCAAAAGTCAGATCTTCTGCTATTGAGAGTTTTGACTGGAGTTATGCACTCTTGTACGAATAATATATTCTGCACCAAAGATGATTCTAATTAAGGGCACGCTTTTGTACCTGTTTGAGGATTTTAACTTGTTGCTTTGTGAGACCTAACAGGTACAGCATATTCGACAACTGGTATCATGAAACTGGTATAAACAACAATAAGGTCCTGAACTGTAAGACTGTGATGCTTCAAGGTGCGAGGAACATACAAAAGACTATTTGCACGTTTTACCATATACTCAACATGCGTATTAATAATAATAATACGAACAATTTATATAGCGCTTGTGACATAAAAGTTTCAAAGCGCTGTACACAAATCAAAATTACTTTAAGAAAAATCAATATTACTAATGGAATTAACTTTACTCAAATTACCAAGAAAACAAAATATTACTTACATAACTTAACAAATTAACATTACTTAGATTACCAAGAAGATCAATTATTACTAACATAACTTAACAAATTAACATTAAGTTACCAAGTATTCCATTTCAAATCAGACTGGATAAAAACTCCCAAGTAGTTTTGATGTATCGCTGCGTTGCAACGATGCGTCATTGAGGGTAAGCACTGTCGGGCCTGCTCGTAGTGTCGTTCACGGCGTACCTCTCTCATTTGCCTTTGTGGGCATAAATTGTTCATGGATGGTGTCCTAGACATGAATTAGGAATGGTCAGATAAGAAATTGAGTGAACAGTGGGCTGGGAAAGGGATAGTATGGAACAGAAAGAGCAGGAAGGGGATATATAGAATTGGACCATTATTATCCTTTTCACTAATTTTGTTTTTCTCTTCATGACTAATGTCGATCCTGAAAAAGAATTCCTATGGAACTGGCTGAAACTCTCAAAGTCGATGTTTTGTGACTTCTGCCATACTCCTGGCAAATTTGCAGTCGGTAGACCAGTCCCAAAGTTTTCTGGTCCCCATTAATTGGGACTTGAAATCCCTCAGGTACGTACTTTGAGATTTCTGTGAGTATCTTCATTGTTCCACCTGCAGTGGAAGGGTTGTGCTCCACTGTACCAATATTGGTCTTTAGAAAATCCTTGCAAGTTATGTGTTTAGATTAGTACACTGCAATTATACACTACAATTATATACACTACATACTAAACAAAATTGTAAATTAGGCATGAATATGAAACAAAGTATCTGGTGAAATAATAATAAATATAAAAAACGGTGCTTATGAAGCGCTTACCACCGAAGTCTCTGAGCGCTATAACAACCTAAATACACTGATAAACAATTACATATTTCACAAAACAACAAAACAACAAAATTACAAATAAACCTACAAATTTAAATACATATGAAAGGCTTATTAATGTATGGATATTTACATGCACATTGTCAATTGATATTGCAGGTTATAAAATTATAGTGGGGTTTATCTGTATTTTTTTGTATAGATATATGCTTACAATAATATTAATTTTCTACAGTAAAGCCCAGTGTGGTTTGTGTAGCCCCAGACGATTGGGTGTATTGGACTTCTTAATTGGACAATGTTTATGGGATCTTTTTGGATAAGTTTTATTAAATTCATTAATATGAAGACTTTCATAGCTCTTTCATTTGCCTTTGTTGGAACATACAGTTCTTGGATGGTGTCCTAGAAATGAAGTACATCATAGGACAGTGCATGTGTATTACTGACCAAAAGAAAGGAATTCGTCTGGTTAAAGTTGCTTGTTGTGTCGTTCAAAGACTGACGACGATATAGATGCTTTATATGTTTAAGAGTACCTCTCTCATTTGCCTTTGTTGGAACATACAGTTCTTGGATGGTGTCCTAGAAATGAAGTACATCATAGGACAGTGCATGTGTATTACTGACCAAAAGGAATGAATTCGTCTGGTTAAAGTTGCTTGTAGTGTCGTTCACAGCTTGATGACGAATAGATGCTTCAGGTGTTTAAGTGTAGCTCTCTCGTTTGTCTTTGTGGGCACATACAGTTCTTGGATGATGTGTTAGACATGATGGAATAGAATGGTCAGAAATGAAATTGGGTGAGCAGTGGCGTGGGGATAGTATGGGAAACGAAGAGCAGGAAGGGGATATACAGAAGTAGACCCCTTTTTTTAAATTAATTTTGTTTTCATCGGCTATTTACACATACCTTCATGACTAATAACCTGAAATGGAATTCCTGCGGAACCGGTTGAAGCTCCTGGAGCCGATGTTTGGGGATTTCTGCTGTACTTCGGGCAACTTTTGCTGTATACACCAGTTCCACAGTTTTCTGATCCCATGGATTGGGACTTGAGCATGAAACCCCTCAGGGAGGTACTTCGAGATTTCTGTCAGGATTTTCATTGTACCACCTGCAGTGGAAGGGTTGTGCTCCACTATACCAATATTAGCCTCAAGGAATGCTTGTGATATGTTTGGATTAGTACACTACAGTTATACACTACAATTATATACACTGCATAATAAAATAAACAAAACTGTAAATTTAGCATGAACATGAAACAAAGTGTCTCGTGAAATAATAATTAATATTAAAAACGGTGCTTATGAAGCGCTTACCATCGAAGTCTCTGAGCGCTATAACAACCAAATTACACTGATAAACAATTACATATTTCACAAAACAAAAATTACAAGTAAACCTACAAATTACAATACATAATTATGAAGGGCTTATTAATGTATGGATACAGGCGTGTACGCAATGATCTTACTTACATATTGACTTTTTTGTGCACTTTCTGCAGAGTACTTATGTGGGATGTGATCAGTTGGTGTATGATCAGCAAACTCTTCCATGGTGGCAACTAAAATTCAAGAGAATGCACTCCACCCTACTCCTTTGACTCGGGAGGAAAGATTTTGTGGGCAAGTCTTTCGCCTTTGTCGTACTCTCATCCGTCATACGTCTAAAAGAAGGAGGACTTATTATATAATAAAATTAATTTTATGAAAATAATATGCTATTTATAATACATTTTGAGTTGTGCCCCAAGGGAGAAGACACTTATTAGATATACAGAAATTTATGATATTTTTTTCATGACAAACTGGACAGTTGTCCAAGAATATGTCTGAATCCACTGACGAAATTGCCCTTTACATGGATGACATTGCTTAAGCACAATGCTCAAACATTTTATTTTTATTTGTCGTTTCATTTCGAAAGGGTAGCCCTTTCAGTTATAGAAAACTGCTCGACCAAGGGACCAAGGGGCCCTGTATCAACACGAACAAAAACATATTCACAAACATAAAAAACATACATAACCTATAATGAGCACATAAATTAAACACATAATTATGTTAAATAAATTATAAATTACGTAAGGGAAAGGAGTTTGCAGTGCTTTGTTTAATGAATCCAGTGAGTTTATTAAATGTAAAAAAGGGGGTAATACATTCCATATAAAGGAGCCTTGATAACAGAAAGATCTTTTGAAGTACTCAGTTCAGGATTTTTCAATGTATAGAGGACAGCGGGTAGTCGCATACCTAGTATAAACGTTTATTGTTCGATAGCACATGATATCCGTAATATATTTCGACATTTTATTATTTATCACCTTAAACATCCATATTCTAAATAGGTATTGCACTCTCTCAACAACATTCTAAACAGGGTAATAATGTACTACGATGTGTAAAATATCTACATTTAGTATCAAACGGGCGTAACGATTTTTAAGCTTTTGTAACTTATCAAAATGCCATTTTGTTGAACAGCCCCACAAAACAATTACGTAGTCAATATGGGATAATATCAAACTATCATATAACAATATATAATATTTAATTTGTTTCATACATGATGGTTCTAGATAGTTTTTCGACAATTTTCGATTCATGTATATCCCAGTTCAAACAATTATCAGTCTTGAAGATCCTTGCTTCTTTTGTTTTGCCGTTGACGTGCACCTTTTGGGACATGATGACTTTCCTAATTTCAGTTCAAAGCAGATAGTAGTTGTAGACTAACAAATGGTTGCATCAAATGAGATTTGTGAAAGAGGTAAAAATCACAGATTTTCCTCCAAAATTCTCGAGCAACTCAAACCATGTAGAATTAGAGAGAAACATGTGTGTGATGTTGTTCACATTGGTAACGATCATTTTATGGCAATTCCAATAATTTATGACAAGACAATGCATTATCTTTATAGTCTAAGTCTTTTATATATAAAGATTTTCTGACTTATATATGGATAACATTAAAGATAACTTTTTCATAAAAATTAATTTATATTCTGCAAACATTGTGCTGTAATATATGCACAGGAGATTTGTTTATATCAGAACTTACGTTGTGTACTTGGCCCAGCCTCCTCTTGTTGACCCTCTCTCTGAAGAAGAAAAAGAAAGAAAAAGAAAAAAATCCGTAAACGTTGGAAAATACTTTCAATAAAAACATCTTTTGGAGCCTTGTCAAGGAAAAGGTATTGAAGATAACGTGTTTCTAAGCATTTTCCAAGAAACCTTTTGTTTTTCTGTCTGGCTTTCTTTGTATTTCAAGAACCATTATGTGTGTGTGCACTTAATACTAGATGGCACGTATTACAATGTGATAAAATAACCAGATTTTTATAATCTTGAATATTCCCCCAAAGTATTGAATATCCCTCAAATTATTGATTATGTTGTTTTTAAAACAATTTTGCGGGGATGCATTTATAACTTCTTTATTACCTGAATTGTCTTACACCATTCAGAAATGATGTCATTATCCTGAGTGAGTTTGTCTGCGTTCCTTCGAGCAGTGTTCACACTTTGTGTCATCCCTAGTCCACGCATCGAGTTGATGGCCTGAAAATGAAATGGTGTATTAAAAAGGTGGGTTTCATTCTCTATTTATTTTGTCAACATCTATATATAACCCTAAGTGGTACATTAAGAGGACATCATAAAAACTGGCATATTATCCTAACCTTAACCCTTAGATATATATATATATATATATATATATTCTATACAAAAATACCAGGAATTATGATGCTCCGTAGACGAAGACATTGTTTTACAAATATTCGCTCTTAGGGCCTTGTCAAGAAATGATTTGTTTGACTTTGAAAACAAAACAAAACATGAGTCAAATAAAATTATTTATACATTACTTGACTTGACAAAGCCATAAGGACGAACAAAATTTAAACAATTTCTGCGTCTACGGAGCATCATTATTTCTTGTATTTTTGTTTACTTTTCCGAAGTCAGCAGAAACCTAGACTTTCTTGTTTGTTGCAGTCCTCTTCTTTTTTCTTTCTCCAACTGAAGCTCTCTATCCTCATCTCCTCCTTGCCTATCCCTTTCTTCCTTTCTTCTATTTATAATGTATATTATTTATTTGTGTATTCGGGCGTACCAATTACAAGCTCTGCTTATCAGGTTTCGCGCCTTCTTCCTTGTAATACAAGTTCTGTAATTATATAAATGTTCCTACGTATAAATTGTATTGTTTGAACAGACGTCAAATATGTTGTCAAATTGAATGGAAGAAAAATAAATGTTCACTTGAATTGAATTGAAGAAAAAAATTGAATATATATATATATATATAAATATATATATAGATACCTATATAAAAGTTCGTCTCTTTTTTACTCTGATATTGATCAAACACAAATGGCAACTGAGGTCCTATCCCTCAATCGTTTTCCTTAAGTTTATAGATTTGTGCTGGATAACAATTCAATTGAATAAAATACAAAATTGAAATTGAGTTTAAAATGATGATTTGCATTTGTCTGCTCTGAGTATTCATTTACTGTTGTGTTCATATACTCCTTTGAGCAACTCTCTGATGTGTTATTCTTACTTTTCTTTTCGTACCACATCTCCTCAATACAGATGTATAAGGGACGCTAGCAAGTATTTGTGCCGACGCGGGCTCTCATGGAATAGGGCTGTGATGATAATGTTCCCCATTCTTGATCTGGTGAACCTGGAGTCCAGTGAACTAGTGAGAAAGAAAAGGTAATCATTAAAAAGCCTCTTGTATGGAAGCATCATGATTTGAAAGTAATATACATCTGCATAATAATGAAATCATCAAGCATGTATGTACTATAGCCATATTGACTAATATGGTCATATTGAACCATTATCCTCTCTTCCTTCATCTCTGTCTTGTCTAATTGAAAACAGTTTTTGGTAGTTGCACATATCCAAAGATGAACATGAATTATAGTTCCAAATTAATTTTATTAGTTTAATTACTGGTCATTTAAGAAAAATGTGATATTGATGGCTTCCAACAATAATAGTTATATTTTTGTATGCATCCGTCACCGTGGAGGCATTTTTGCTGTTTTCGGATTGTCGGTCCGTCCATATATCCGTTCATGTGATGCTGGTTGTTATCTTGATATTTTTAGAACTATTAAGCGGATTTTTACCAAACATTAATAAAGTATGTATGAGCATATAAGTATGAACTGATTAGATGTTGGATGTAAACGGTCAAAGGTCACAGGTAACAGGGTTATAAAAGTGATTAAAATCTCTCCCCATCCCAATATAATGGTTACTGCAATAACTAGGAAAACAATGAAGCAAAATCAACTAGACTCCAAGGAAAAAATCTACCCTTATATTAATATTGGAAGTGGGAAAACAAAGAAACCCGACCAGAGAAAGAGAAAAACAGGTCAGAAAAGTGATGAATTTTTGAAGTTGTAATTGACCCGAATTAGCAACACCATGATGTATCTTTCGAGGACCGCTCTAATTTGCTCTGAACTAAACTACTCATTAATTTCCATGTCGGTTCTAAGAAAAGATATATTTACACTCTAAATAGTTTTATTGCAATATATATTGTGCACAATCCCTTTATGAAATAAACGTAAACCTTCCTCAACAACTACAAAATTGAAGTTCTATGGAAACTCCAGCACAAACTATGTCATGGAGTTGGCAGTTTGTGTTTTTTTTTATGACGCCTTTAGAAATCTCTTGCTCCCATTTTTATTTTCTCATTGAGACAATGTAATAATGCGACAAATATAATCTGGCGAAAAAGTCAAAGGTCGTAGAGTTGTAAAAGAATAAAAAGATAATTGGAAGAAATCTCATTACAGTGACAAGTTAAGAATTGTTGAGGCAATTAAAACTCAACTTAGCTTGATGAAGAACAACCGTGAAAAGAGTAATAAAAATATTTTGGGATAATGAGGTCAGATGTTGAAGCTAAAGGAGTATTTATTAATTGGAAATCAATGGAGACTAATTAGGGATCCAGTCACATTCGTCTCTTGCAATTCATTTAAATTCTCCGTTGAACTGTAAGTAGATTTCTTAAATTTTATTTAAAATGCGAAATGGGAGAACTAAAGGTAATATCTGTACAATATCACTGGAAAAACTTCTTCTTGTTAACAGATAAATCAATAGTTTGTATGTTCATACTTCCGTTCTGTCTTTGTCATTGCAGCTTCTACAACAGTTTAGAGGGTGTGTGCATGCTGATGCTCTAATCTTCTGAAGAAAAGTCGTCCAGTCGAATTAGGCCGTCTGGTTATTGGGGAACGGGTCCTTCTTCTTCTTTATCAGATAGGCCTTCTCCTTCTTCACTTTGGTTTCGTTGGTGTTGTTCAAAGCTTCTACAGCTCACGTGGATTGGAGGAGTATTCAGAATAGAGCCAACATACTTTGATTTTTCCCAAGTATTGCACATCTTTCCTCTTTATTCCATTGCTACAGTTTATGACTCCTGGCAGCTCCTCCCCGTCCTTGTTTACCATTCCAATGAAAGCTAATTCAATTTCCTTTCTATTACAAAGATGGTTCTCAAAAGTTAGCACACCAGCAAGGTTAATGTGTAGGACAACTAACCACTTTATATACAACTCGGAAAAAATCATCTTATTATCAGAGATTTCACTGTGACTTGCGTGACTGTTTAAGGAAAATTGTACTTTTAAATCATCTGCTTAAAACTCTTTCAAGTACTGATTTCGTTAACTCTAAAGTAAGACCCGATTCCAAGTCACGGACATTATTTGTCGTTGAGAAACGTACATAGTGCATAGTGTGGTTCAGAACTATCACACACACAATTTCCATCATCAAAATCTTCAAAAGGTAGTGCCTTTAATAATGCATTAATCAATGTATATCACTAGTGTAACAATGCACTTATTTTCACAGCATATACTTGGTATCAAAAACATAATGTCCGAAGAATAAATATATACAAAAGATATACACACACATCCTCACACCCACACACACCACCGACCACACTTCCACACACATACCACACACGGTTCCTAGCATCCTCAGAATACTGCCAGAATTGGAGCGACAGAATAATAGAAATAATCTATTTAAAAAATTAAATAAATGAGTAAAGCGAGGCTACAATAACCCAGTGTTAAAAGTCCAATATTTCATTGCAAAATCTTTGAAATTGAGTTAAAATGATGATTTTGTCGGGCTGCTCTGAGTATTCAGTTACTGTTTGTGTTCATTTACTCCTTTGAGCAACTCGCTCATGTGTTATTCTTACTTTTCCTTTCGTACCACACCTCCACAATACAGATGTAAGGCACGCTGGCAAGTATTTGTGCCTATGTGGGCTATGGTGGAATAGTGCTGTGATGATCATGTTTCCCATTCTTGATCTGGTGAACCTGGAGTCCAGTGAACTAGTTATCAAGGAGACAGAAAAGGTAATCACCAAGATGCCTCATGTTTGGAAGCCGCATGTGTTACAATGTACATATTTTCACAGCATATTCTTGGTATCAAAAACATAATGTCCGAAGAATAAATATATAGTACAAAAAATATACACACACACACCATCATGCACACATCACCCGACCGCACTTCCACACACATACCACACACTGTTCCTAGCATCCTCAGAATACCCATAATTGGAGCGACAGAATAATATAAATAATCTATTTAACAAAAATGAATAAATGATTAAAGCGAGACTACAATAACCCAGTGTTAAAATTCCAATATTTCATCCAAAAAATAATTTATTAAATATTTTTTCTTCGTGGGGAATTACCGGACAACCCTTAATTAATATCCACCCAGCCGAAAGACCTTAATTTCCTTATTAGCTCAAACTTAGGTATTACATTCTACCATAACCTTTGAACAGCTACACACTCCAATACATGCATGTATCCTAGCACGCACGCACACACACACTTAAAAAAAAAAATTGTATTCCTCCAATAGAAGTGTAATACAAACATACAATTGAATAAGATAAAAACGTTTTCAATATTGATTGCTTATACATAAACAAAAACATAATTAAACAACTCATATGCAGTATATATAACTGAGCAAAAATTGAAAGTAAACTTAAAGTACATAAACATAAGTTATAAGTCAATTGTACATATTATTCACTTATAATAACAAAATAAAACAAATAAAAAATAAAAACTGGAGGATACCCTTTTGGAGCTTAGACACGTCATGAAGAAATTCTTTGGAAGTTTCAATGATATCTTCGTTCTTGATTGTATTAAGTTTAGTGGAAAAATTATGAACTTTCCTAGATATAATCATATATAACAAACAAGAGACATTTAATGATACAGCGTCACTACTGTGTAAATTATACACCATCGTTCACTGTTGTTTGGGTTGATTGCGCGTGCTTTGTGTTATTGTGTTTTCAAGTTCTCTCATTTGCGTTGACGATTAAGAAGTAGATTTTCCACGCAATCAACTGCAAATAATTGATGAAAGCCCATCATCTATGTTTGTCTGTTCATGTGCATATAAGCATGTACATTTTAATGAGTTTTACACAGGCATACAGGCTGTCATCTTAATATCGACGGTACCTCGTTATTTATTGTCATAGGGAGTTCCGTAAACTACATATTTTTAATCCGGGGAAAATGTGGCGTTTCCCCCTTTACAGTAAGTATTTATTGTTGACATTTAACATTAGTATAATATTTGTTGCTGTTGTATGTGACTGTAT
>JARBES010000120.1:18059972-18071847 GCA_030265145.1 Strongylocentrotus pallidus
GAGAGGTTCAGTTCTTAGCCCAGACTGGTCCTTTCTGTGTTCCTGTCAAGTGCTGTACCAAGAAATGCGATGTAAGTCAACTTTCGCTCTTTGTTTCCTTCCTTAAATCTGTCCTCTAATTTTCAATGCTAGCTTTTGTATGGTATCATAAATGAAAACAGTAAAAGGGGCCATGACATTCAATGAATTGAGTGTTTTCAGTTCTTTTCAAATGATACAGTGTAAGGCATTATTTGAAATGCATTTCTTTGTTAATTGGTTGCATACTTCAATCATAGGTATCAGGTATCTGGATTAGCTCCTGTAAGAATATGAATATAATCTACTCTCCAGATGTTTATTTTGTTTTAACTCTAATATTGCAATCACAAATAAGTATTTCAAGAAGTATATATATATTGTATCAGATGAACAAACAATGAACATGGTATGAAATCATATTGATAATAGACACTGATAATAGTTTGAAACGTTTAAAAAAGGGCAGTGCATACATGTAAGTCACTTCAAGCCCCAAACATGGCATTTTAGTGCTACGATCCGTCTTGTGATCTCATTATTTGTCTAATCACACTGTGCCACATTGTATGTACCACGGCACCATGAAGTTGTGTGATCTAATGTAAGTTAACATTTAATATTTCTTTAATCTTAAATATGTTGAATATTCATTTAAATTATTTGTATGCGCCTTGAGCATCTAAAAGATGGATATATTGCGCTTTATAAATATTGTTATTATTATTATTATTTTGGATTTTGTTTTTTTGTGATGGTAGCTTTCCAGCGATGTTGACTCCCTAAACTTTGGCACCCAAGTGGTAGGAGAGACGCTGAAGAAGACGATCACTCTCTTCAATAAGGGAGCTAAGGGATGTAACTATGAGTTCATCAAGACAACAGGTCAGTCCCATGGGATTCTCTCAAGAAAATGTCTGCATGCTATTGTTATGCAATATTTTGAAACTGTAGTAGAGAAAGCATTAAGGCATGCAGTCTTAAATCATGAGTATATAGATCTATGGATATGTACTGCATGCCACATGCAGCACAATAAATCAGTTGCCCCCAGATATGGGTTTTAAAAGTATTAAAAGGGCATGTACATATACAGTCAAACCTGCCTATTAAGGCCACCCAAGGGAAACAGAAAAAGTGGTCACTGTAGGCAGGTGGCCTTTCTAGACCGGTTCTACAACACACTTTTCTCTCGTGAGGGAGACAAAATGCATGGCCACTATAGACAGGTGACCTTTAAAGAGAGGTGGCCACTAAGCCAGGTTTGACTGTACATGCATGCTGCTTAAATAGGGTTCATAAAATTTATGTAGATTTATATCATCACGTTTTATATTGTCTCGTTCATTTGCAGGTCTGAAAGCAAGGACCGTAACATCAGCAGGCACATCACTTGGAAGACTGGTAAGAAATCAGGATTTTACCCAATTTTCGTTTTGACATTCTCAATTCAGTTGTGTGTGAAACGTTATGCCATACAGTAATAATATGTTTTGTGGTGCACATCAAAGATTTTCACTGACACCTGGATCTTTCTTCACGGTGAATGCTATACCTTATTTTGGCTGTATGCATGTACCACTCATATGTATGAAAATGAAGCTGTCTCACCATTTTTTAAGGGAGACAAGTGGTCTTTCTCTACAGGTGGTCACTAAAGCAGGTTTGACTGTACTACTTAATATGCAGTAAATTGATTTTTAGAACCATCAAATATAAAAAGTAATATTAATTTAATACTTATGCTTGTTTGTTTTCAGACCACAGCTGAAGAGACATTAGTGGAGATAGAAGTGACAGAACCAACACCGAAGAAAGGAAAGAAAGGCAAAGGCAAAAAGAAAGATGGTATGTAATTATTACAGTGAAAACTGTACATTAAGACCATAAATTCAAGGGAGACAAGAAAAGTGGTCTTTACAGGCAGGTGGTCTTTCTATACAGCTGGTCACTAAAGCAGGTTTGACTTTACTACAATATGCAGTAATGGGTTGTTATGACTAGCAACAGGGTTCCTCTAGTACGTGTTTTAATGACAAACAATTTTCAAGGGAAACCAACAAATGTTGTCTATATAGAGAGGTAGTCTTTCTTTACAGGTGGTTACTAATTTAAAGTAGTTGTTACTGTATTATTAAGTATTTGGCACCACCTGTGCATGGGAGAAGAAAAACAAAGTGAAAAGCTGAGGTCTCTCCTCTCTGTATACCTGAATGGGGGTGTGCAGCTGGACCACGTACTACACCAAGGTTCCACCCTACTCTTATTCGAATAGTGCAGTGGGTTCTTAACTTGCAAAGATGGTGACTCTCCTCTACACAGGGTCTCCATTTAACGCTCTATCCAAGGAACGGAGAGCATTCCAGTATTAAAAACTCCTTCCATAAAAAAGGATATTCTCGCGCTTATCAAAATCAATTTGTATATTGCTTATATGTAGGAAATTCAATATATAAATAAATGATAATTGAAAAGACACCACTTGATAGAATTTATATGTCAGCTTTCGTCCTTACACAATACTGCAAAGATAAAAATGTGCATTTGTTCTAATATGAATATATTTTATTCTTTCCTCAATTTTGTTCTTCTTTTTGTCTCCATCACTTGCCTTATAAGATGATAAAGCAAAAGCTAAATCTAAATCAGTGACGCCATTAGGCGATGCGGTCCCAAGTACATCACCTAGAAAAGAAGACAAGAAAAATGAAGAAGAGAAGAGAGAGGAAGGAGAAAGAGGAGAGATGTTAGATGTTGTTAACGAGGATGATGAAGAACTCCGAGACAGACAAGCATTGTCAGGCCGTAGCAAGAAATCTGTTGTCATTGCTAGAGAGTATGACGGTGAGCATGTTTTGTTAATACTTTTCATTTAGGGTCCAAACCATCTGTGTATTACTAAATGTATTAGTCCTTTAATGATCATCTTCTCTACCTACAGTACTTGATATTTGTATCCTTTTTTTTCCTTCTACAGGATGATGATATAGATATTTTTTCATTTTGTATGCTTTAAGATAAAGATGCTGTTTCTTTTAATGTTTATAATAGACACGAGGATGATGAAGATGATGATGATTATGATTATGATGATAGTAGTAATGATGACGATGATGGTAATGATGGTGATGGTGGTGATGGTGTTTATGGTTATGGTGGGGATGAAGATGATGATGTTGGTGATGATTATGATAATGATGATGGTGATGGTGATAATGATGTTGGTTGTGATGAAGATGGTGGTGGTGGTAATGAAGATGTTGATAAGGAAAACAATAATGACGATGATGATAATAGAATACTTGATATCTGTATTCACATTGTAAATATTGCTTTCTTCTAATTGATCATGCTTCTTCTCTTGATGGTGATGATGATTGTGATGATGATGGTGATGGTGATGGTGATGATGATGATGGTGATGATGATGATGATGATGATGATGATGATGATGATGGTGATGGTGATGATGATGATTATGGTGATGATGGTGATGATGGTGATGATGATGATTGTGATGGTGATGATGATGGTGATGATGGTGATGATGATGATGGTGATGATGATGATGTTGGTGATGATGATGATGATGATGATGGTGATGATGATGATGTTGGTGATGATGATGGTGATGTTGATGAT
Organism: Strongylocentrotus pallidus; assembly: GCA_030265145.1. Classification (NCBI taxonomy): domain Eukaryota; kingdom Metazoa; phylum Echinodermata; class Echinoidea; order Camarodonta; family Strongylocentrotidae; genus Strongylocentrotus; species Strongylocentrotus pallidus. The sequence continues at coordinate 18,063,633 of JARBES010000120.1, forward strand.
GATGTTGATGGTGATGATGATGATGATGGTAATACTGATAATTATAATGATGAAGATGATGAGAAAATTTGATGCCAATAACCATAGTACAATATTTCCTTTATTCCAGATGATGATGCTATCTCTTTAGATGATGATGATGACCTAGGACCAGGAGGACTAGATGGGATGATGATTGGTGAGGTGTATGGGGGTGAGATTGGACCCTTCTCCTCCATCAAGTTGGATATCATCTTTGCTCCACACACTCCAGGCAAAGTTGATGTGGATTTTGAGTTACGATTTACAGATGAAGATTCAGAGACAGTGAGTAATCTTCTTCTTTTCTTTCCCCTCGTTTTGTATTTTGTTCTTTGACAAACTGGGAATTGGACTTACTGATTATTAGACTTAATGAACAGTAGTCCAAATGGGTGGTAGACAATTAGTCTACTACCCATTTAGACTACCACCCATTTAGAGATTAGACCATAAGAAATTAAGACCAAATGACTATTAGCCTCGAAAATGGTCATTGGACCAAATTATTAACTAGACCATGTGGTTAGTGGACAGGCTGGGTGTAGAACACATGGAAATAGACTAATCGGGTAGTAGATGAGCTGGTTGCAGCCCAAACGGCAGGTCATCTCAAATTACATTGAATCATGCTTTTCTTGTCTGTCATACATTAGATCCACATCAAAGGCTATGCCACAGCGATAGACGTCCCTGTATGGGTGGAGAGACAAACGATAGACCTCAAGATCTGCATGTTTGATCGTCTTTACCAAGACGCCATCGTGGTGAACAACCGGGCCACCACGGCTCTGCGTCTGCTGTTTGAGGTGCAGAAAGAGCTGAGGAACTACATGGAGATCCTGCCCAAGACGGCTTACATCCAAGCACAATCCCAGTTCTCAGCTCAGCTCAAGTTCATACCCAGGTGAAGATTCAAGAGTATGTCTTTGGCTACCAGAGAAATAACTGATGGAAAAAGGAGAGGAAAATGTGATATCTTTAGGATTACATATATATGTAGTTGTAGAATTAAAGAGAGTGTAGCCTGACGAGACTATGTGTCTTTCCCGTGGCCTGACTTGTGGCCAATCGGGTATAATACGACTACGGACGACGCGACCGCAGCAATCACGTTCGTGCAACATACGCAAAAACTGAAGCGTAAGGAGAACTTTGGTCTGTTTCGCAAACGCTGACCATCAAGATTAAGTCGCTGACTACCATTAATCAAATCCATTTGGTAATGTGCAGTTGTCCAAAAGAAGACGTAGATGGCGTTGACCAGTATTTGCCAAGCTACACTCCCTTTAATGTTGGAAATTAGGACAGACTAAGTTTTTTACAGAACCAATAAACATACCGGGTATATTTGTCATCAAAACAAACTCTACACTCTCATCCAAATTTTAATACAATGTCCTTTACTCTGCTTCATTATCATTATTTACCACCATTGTGGGGAGGGAGGGGGAGGCATCACCCTTCATACCCCTCCCACCTCACTCTAAAACCTTTAGGTCTGCTTGGTGTATTCATGTAGCAAGTTTGTTTTCATGGCTTCTTTGATTGTTTGCCTTATCAGACAAGGCCTTATCACGGATGCTGCACAGTTCTTTGATGAGGAGACTGGTGTCCTTGAAGTCCCTACTATCATCAAGGTCGCTGATCAGGTGGGTGACTTCTTGTAACATACTCTATAGGTGTGTCGTTATCAGCTCGAGATTGCCAAATAGCCCGCTATTTCTAATTTAGGAAATAAGCCCGAAGTTACAAATCACGTCTTAATCAGCTCAAGATATTTTGGTCAGCAGTCATGCATATAGTGCGAGTCTTCGGCTGGTGAAGACGCACTGGACAAATAGTGGGATATTTTGCAAACTAGCCCAAGATATCTTGGGATGATTATCGCAACCAAATATCCTGCTAATTGCAACTGCGGGCTGATGAGGATGCAGATTAGCTGGATAATTTGGGATAGGAATAGTTAAAATAGCAGGTTATTTAGCATTATAAGATGATGACGTGGATCCTAATCAAATGATTGGTTGAAAGCGTACTCGTGACCAGGCATATATTTTGCCTAACGCGTATTTTGGATAATGACCGGTCATTATCCAATGGTAATGACTGGTCATTATCAAAATCATATTATACAACATCATTTTATTAATAAAATAAACATAATCTTATAAAACAAATAATACACATAATTTTGTTTGGGCATTAGTAATATTACCCACATCAGTACCTTTAAAACAGTCCAAACGCCCTCGGCTAGCGCCTCAGGCGTGTTAGACTGTTCCAAAGGTACCTCGTGTGGGAAATTCTTACTAATGTCCTCACTGATGTGTATTACTTGTATAATCTCGAGCTGATGAAGACAGGTGGAGGTAGGAGGCATCATAATAGTCTAGTGGTTTAGACACTGGATTTGAAATTCAAAGGTCACAGGTTTGATCCCAACACAGCACTAATGCCCCTTAGCAAGGCATTAATCTACATTTGCCACTCCATACCCAGGAAAGAAAAGGGGACCTGGTAGGATGCACAATAGATTTTTGGTAAATTGTTATTACTATTATTGTTATAGTGTTCCTTGTTTTACCACCATTGCTTATAGACTCGTCCAGTGCCATTCACCATCAGTGCAGTAGTGACCAAGTCTGACTTTGAGTTTGATGTGGAATCCATTGACTTTGGTTACTGTACCATCTATGAATCTGTCATCGCCACCGTCAAGCTAACCAACACGTCTGTTCTCTCACAGAAATTCGGATTCGTTAATTTACCAGATGTAAGTGTAATGGAGATTTTGCCTTACAATTTTCTGCACTACTACAGAATCTCATGATACATCCCCGGGTGTCCTTCTGTGCTGTCCCCTCTAGCTTTAGAACAATGCGCATGTATCAAGAGGCAGAATCCATATAATATTTCAGTCATTGCTGTATTGAAGGTTATTAATATAATTGGATAGAGATATCATAGTATACTTGAACATACAAGTACAGCTGCCTGAGATTCCATCTCACTACTTTCTTCAATCATGTGTACATACATATTTTTGTTAGTGTTACATGTACATGTATAATTATTTTTTTCTTCTTTTGTGTTGCATTATATTCACAATAGAATTTTATGAATATTTACGTGTATGTAAATACCATTGCATGGAAATCCAACTTTGCTATTTTAGCTGTAAAATGTTATTCAAAAAGGAGATGTACGTATGTTTCGTTTAGGACTAGGTATTTTAAAATCAACACCTTAATCCAAGGAACTAGCATCTTTACTCAGTTTGGAAGTCTGGGTATTTTAGTTTGGAATGCTGCTTCTGTTAACTACTAAGCCAAGTTTACACTGTATTATGTCTCCACTGTTTATCATTCAGAGTAGTTTTTTACGAAGTATGAATCTTTAACACATATACCTGTGTACATTTTTGTACTGATGTAGTTCATCGATGTGCAGCCCAACGAGGGCTTTGGAACTCTGCTACCGTTTGAGACCATTGAACTGGACATCATCTTCAGTGCTCGGAAGGCCAAGGAATACAGCTTTGACTTGACATGCAAGTCGGGCATTAACAGGTATGTGGGGCGCATCTTTTCGGGGTTGTTAGAGGCGGGGGCAGCTTTCAAAGTGTATATTGCGGTGCATATACTTGGTGATTACATTTATTTAAAAAGAGTACTCGTATTTCTAATTGAGGTGTATTGGTGAAGTGCCTGACTTCACTCACTGAGCAAAATCTATGATGTCCTTTGTGTTATTTTCTATGAACGTTAGTGTAAAATGTATGAATGCAAATGTTAAAAGGTGACTGAGATAATCATGGTATGCAGGCCGATATTGTTGATAATGTGCATTTATTACATTTGCGTGAATTTGTGTTTGAGGATCTGTTTGTGATACATGGATATACATCCATCTATGTACAGTGTATCACAGACTTGCTTTGGCAGTATTGTACATGTCTCTTAAAGCCTGTCTGCACTAGTTTGGCCAGGAGGGATTAGACTTCCCTGCTGGTCATTTGCAGGTGGTTATCTCTTCAAATCAGCTCTCAATTAACATACGAAAAAGGGGACCATGGGGGATCAACGGTCACCACTTAGGCATTGTTGGATATATAGAGGGCGCAAGTAGCTACAAGTAGTGCAGACAGGCTTTAATCCTGCAGTATGCTTTATATCTATGTATCTTTTTCAATACCGGTACTCTATAAATCCATCTTTCTTGCAGGGACTTCAAGATTTCCTGCAAGGGTGTCGGAGTGCACCCTCCTCTCGACCTCTCCCACTCCGTCGTCCACTTCGCTGCTACTGCTCTGGAGGATAACTCCATCACATCGCTATACATTCTGAACACCCACACCAACGCTAATGAGTTCACCCATCCTGTACCTCGTATCGGCAAAGGGGAGATTGCTCCTGTAGGACCCACATCCTTTGAGTTTGTCGTACCCAAAGGAGCCCCCATTGCTATAGCGCCCTCTGTGGGCACCCTCCAGCCTGGAAAGGTAAGTTATACGCAATGAAAAATATGTATCATACCTTGGAAGTAGACATAAAGTTATACTAAACTCATTTGCCCCTCAGTGTCCGCTAGTGGGTTACTCTTGAATTTGGCGTTGTGCAGTTAGGGATGAGCATGGACAGTTGAATAGTTCATCAGGGTTAAACTTGTCTTTCTTCAGTGACCAGTACATATCAAGATTTGATTTGAAAGAATTCAGTGTTGGACTTTCTGCTACATATGATGGGAGACCATTCCATTTGTTTACTACTCTCTGTGAAAAAGACTAGGCAAGGGTAAAAAGGGAGGTGGTCTTTTCAGACAGAGATTCTTAGTTCCTAAGCTAGGTATATTTTTACATACCTGCCAACATTTCTCAGCAAAAATTACTACTCTCTGTGAAAAAGACTAGGCAAGGGTAAAAAGGGAGGTGGTCTTTTCAGACAGAGATTCTTAGTTCCTAAGCTAGGTATATTTTTACATACCTGCCAACATTTCTCAGCAAAAATTAGGAATCTCTCAAGGCAAAATTAGGAATACAGTCATTCCTCCAAAATAGGAATGGTTGGCAGCTATGTAAATTTGAGCAAGCACTTTGATATGCTGTGGAAAATGGTCTTCAAGGACAGATACATGCAATAAAAAAATAACAAAAGAGAATTAACATAATTGTCATACGATCAGTTGAGAAAGGTAAGAGGTAATAGCTGAGGTAAGCTCCAAACGGGCTCTAGTGTTGAAAAAAAAATCAGTTGAATAAAACAAACAGAATTCAATGAGAAGAAATTTTGCTTTTACTTTATAGCAAATTCTAAGTCAGCTGTCAAGAACAAATATACATGTAGCTGCCAACCATTCTCATTTTGGGAGAATGAGTCCTATTTATTGGCCTTCAAGCTATTGTGTTGAACCCTAGATTCCTCTCTTTTTCTGAAATATTCTGTGAGAAAAGTTTACAAGATACACTGTATTCCTAATGTTGCTATGAGAGATTCCTAATATTTGCTATGAAAGGTTAGGACAGTAATTCAGCCATTTTTACACTGAATACGTTTAAATGCTTCATAGAACTGTGATGAAATACAATTACAGTGAATTGATGCATCCAATGATACCACCATGACCGTTTCCATACAGAAAACCTGCATCTCTGTGAAGTTCAGTCCGAACCTAGGAGATGATGAGATCAGAGAAGAGGCTGTGAGGTTAGTTGCAAGGAATCAAGAAGCTAAAGCTAGGAAGGAGTTTGAAGAAGCTCAGATAGCTGCCAAGAGGAATGCTGCTGAAGCCGCGGAGGTAAGGCTTTATGCTGTATGTGCACGGAGCTTGTGGGTGGTGTTTCACAAAGATCCTAAGTCAAACTTAACTCTAAGTTAGACTTAAACATTATGGAGAGCCATTTGTACCCTTAAAATGAAATATATTCAAAAGTCGATATTCAAGTATTTTAGACTTTTTATAAATTCTACACCAAGAACATGAAATCTCCTTGATAATAGAAAATATGAATGATTTGAATCAACATTTTATGCCTTTTAAAATAACCTTTACAAAATATTTTCATAGATAACAACGGCTTTTCATAATTGTTAAGTCCAACTTAGAGATAAGTTCAACTTAGGATCTTTGTGAAACACTCCCCTGGTTTGTGACATGGTGCGATCATGAAGTCTCCCTTTGAATGCATTGGAATGGTATTAAATACATATTACAGGGAGGGAAACCATGCAGTTGAAAGAATTTTAATTTTTGGTAAAATGAATTTTCAATAAATGGTACAAGTTTGTAGTCAAACAGTACGGGTACATATCACCAAGATTTGTTTTTAGCTAAAATGTTTTATGTTTAATTGAATATATATAGAAATGATTACAACAATATGCTGTTGCAATATACATAATAATCTTTCAGTTTTTAATATTTTATGTCTGATGTGTATCATCACTGCAAAGTTTTAGTGTTTTTTTTTAAAGACAGCTTTGCCATTTTTTGTAGTACTGGTTATATACCGGTATTAATCATATGTTATAGGCTTTAGAAGTATAATTCTATTAAAGTTAATCAGTGATTGTAATGACATATTAATTTTACCATTCCATTCTGTATTTAAAATATTTAAACCCTGTATATTCTCTCTTTTAATAATATTAATAATTATATTTACGTAATGAACAAAATAATGGATTTGTAAAACATATTTCTCAAGCATTGTATTCTTAAGTAAATATGATTTATCACTTGAATTTTATTGAGAAATCGTTGTGAACAAGAAGAATTCAGCCTTGGGCTGCAAAGTATTGTCAATTGAAACTATTATTGAATTGCATAGTATAAAATTGCAATGATATGAAAAATGTATATTAGTTGCTTTGTAACCATGGTTTACTTTATGCACAGCACCGCTAACTGGCTTGCATGTACACGTTGTATCTTCTGATTCACTTTCTCTCCTTCTCTCTATGCTTTGCTTACTTGCCTGTATGCTGCTAATTTGATCGTAGGAGGAGGAAAAGGTAAGAGCCCTTCTCTGCTTCAATGTAGTCCAAGAGAAGTAGAGTACCCACACATTGCTTTTTTTTCCTTAAAGTTTTCTTATGTATTACATTTTTGATATTTCAAAATTATATCTCGCAAAGGTGTGAGATGTTTGTATTTGTTCAAAAGTTGACTTTTCTCTATTTTCACTTCATTTACATAAATATTGCTTTATGCATCGTTCTCTTTTTGTTGGCGACATAATGAAAGTAAAACTCAAATATGACTTGTCCAAGTTTGTGAATGGTACGGTTTTGTACATCAAATCGAACCGTAAAGGGTGTCTGCATATATAAGTACCAGTAGTCCATACGTTTATCCTTGATTCATGCTTTGTGGTGGAGTACAATAGTGAAGAAGAAACAGTGAATTTTTTATGCTCTAAGGTACCAGGCTCTATTAGCATTCCTTTTTTCAGGGTTCCTTGTTGTATCCTTATATTGTATAAAAACTGCAGGCCTTAAATTTCAACATTTTTAGGGCAAGGCCACTTTTCTGAAGGGCACATTCCTATATTACAGCACAAATAGGAAGAATTGTAAAGGGCACAAAAAATCTCCAAGGCCAATGAGAGCTAGGGCATTGAGGCCAATCAAAGGGGCATCCAAGGCAATGGCCTTGGTGGCCTTGGATTAATTTAAGCCCTGAAACTGTTTATACCTATTTTTATGTGTTCATTATTAAATTTCAAGATCATTTCAAGTTCAAGTATGCACAATTCATGCTACCAAAAATCCTGTTCTCGAGTTCATTGTGTACAATCTTATCTAAAGTAATCACCATGTACATCATTATATTCTTGTTTCTGTTGGTTGCATTTGTAGAAGGGCAAGAAGCCGGCCAAGAAACCTGCCCAGAAATCTGCAGGAAAGAACAAGCAAGGCAAGGGTAGTGCTGGTCTCACAAGACCTAGGTCAGTAGCCCCGCCCAAGGCAGAGGAACTAGACCCAATGTGAGTATCATTACTAGACAATACTTTTTAAACAACCAAGAATAAAGGCTCGTTCACATATGCCTCGTTAAATCATAATGGTTTTTTGTGTACACTAAGGGAATGGCAAGTGGAGATGAAAAAAGTGGTCACATGTAACAAGAGTCCTATGTCATAGCTGCCAACCATTCCGTTTTTCCCGGAATTATTCCGTTTTTTAATCCCAATTAC
>JARBES010000120.1:18582593-18593167 GCA_030265145.1 Strongylocentrotus pallidus
AAATCGAGGAAAAAAGAAAAAAATCAGGAAATTATCAGGCCTGAATATACTCTTCAGGTGTTGAGACGCTACCTAAAAATCTATTGAAAGGATCATCAGATGCAACAAATTATAATGCTACACTGTGTATTTCAAATTCAGAAATATTTAATTTAAAATTGGAATTTATGTCGGGAGTACTGCAATATGCCTAAAGCACCAACAGAAGGAGGGTCTAAGAGTCCAAGGGAAATAGTATTAAAGCCCATCTGCACTAGTTTGGCCAGGAGGTTTTGACCTCCCTGAAAGGTAACTGACAGGTGGTTATCTCATCAAATCAGCTCTCAGTTAACATAAGAAAGAGTTGATCATGGGGGACCATCGGACATCGCTTAGGCATTGTTTGCTATATAGAGGGCGCAAGTAGTAGTGCAGTTGGGCTTTAAATCTTGTCTCCCTGATATCCCCATGATCAGGAGGAGGTGTAAGAGGAAGAGGATGGTGATGATGTCTATGACAACAGCACTGGAAATGACAAATTATTTTCATGATGGTAATGATGATTGAGATGATTATGGTGATGCTGGATTAAGGCTGGAGGCTGCCTAACACCAAGCCCAGGACAGAAGTGAATGGAGGCAGACCACGCGTAGGAGCGCAAGGGGACACCCCGTCCTGTGCACTTAAGTCAAGTAAGTCAATGGTGTTGCTTATGAAGATAATATCAAGATTGATGAAGGTAATAATTATGAAGACGGCAATAGATGATGTTGATGGTAATGATGAAAGTTATGACCAAAATTGTAATAATATTGATGTTGATGAAAATAATTATGAAGATGATGATTTTGATGATGATGAAAATAGTTATGATGATGATGGTGATGAAGATATTGATGTTACAAATGATAATGATATTGATGTTGATGATGACACTGATGAAGATGATGATCTTGATGTGATCAATGATGATCATGATGATTAATATATAATGATGCTTCTAATTGTAATGGTAATTAAGATGATAATAAAACAAATTCTTTAGATTGCATCTTACCTGTCGTACATCCTATCCCTGAGAGCCTCGGCAGTAATGGCACTGTTATCAAAATCAGCAACATCAATCCCAGAGCTCGTTGTCATGGAATCTATTTTGGCATCGGTCGGCACAAAGTCCAATGCTTCGTGGGGTGGAGTCGACAGAGGAGTCAGGAAGTCATCATCTAAATCATCTGTAGAGATTTAAATGGGTTGGTTTTGCTGGCAATTAAAATTTGACTGAAATAGTTTGTCAATGCATAGCTCATTCACAGGATCTCTTTGACATTGCAGAGAACATAAACTAAATATGTGTGCATTTGAAAAAGATTTCTCCCCCTAGATCAAGGTCAGTTTTTGTACACAAAAAACAAACAAAAAATCACTTTCAAAAGTAAATAATCTGTACATAAGCCACATGCATTAAAAAGAGGAAGGTCTTTAAAGCCCGTCTGCACTAGTTTGGCCAGGAGGGTTTACACCTCCCTGCAAGGTCACTGACAGGTGGTTATCTCATCTAATCAGCTCTCAATTAACATAAGAAAGAGGGGATCATTGGGGATCAACAGGCACCGATAAGACATTGTTTGCTATATAGAGGGCGCAAGTAGCTATAAGTAGTGCATTAGGGCTTTAAACATGGTTGGTTTCTCACCTTCATCTCCTGGTGATGACAGCTCTGCTTCATTCTCGCTCTTCTTGCTGCGACGTCCCTTGGCTGTCATGCTGAACAGCTGTAGTCTACCCAAGTCAAGAACAACCTAGCAAATACAACACACATACACAGCATATTAGAAAAACAACCTAAAAGCCGGAAGGGCGTGAACTCCTACTTTTAGACAGAGATAACACTCTTCAAGATCTCAATAGACGGGCTGAAAATTGGTCTGACGTCACTTTGATGATATACTGTACAAGTACAGTACATGTAGGTGATCAGAACTTCTGCAATAACATGTAACGTTGACTACACTATTTATATGACTATGAAAATCCCAACATGAAGATTTCCAGGGGTTCCAAGCATTTCCTTAAAAAAACCTACTTGACTTTCCCCTGAAGATGTTTCAAAACTTAGTAATCGGTATTCAACCAAAGCCATCTGGCTAAAAAAGGGGGAAAACAGCATAATACTAATTCCAAGAAGAAGACAAAAAAATCATAATTTCCAATCCAATAATGAGCCTATCATCAAGTGGATATGCTCTTTAGACAAAATTTTTGTCCACTTTTGGGGTCAATGAAATTCCATGCCATTTCCTTGATTTCAGCGAATATTCTCTGAATCTTCCCTAACTGGATAATAAGGAAACTCTATTTCCAGGAACCCCAATTTACATGTATAGATTTTCACATCCGAATAATAATAATAATAATAATGGCTCACATTTATAATGCGCCTAATACTTTGTTTCTAGGCACAGTACATATTATTACCCCGGTCACTGGATTCAGGCTTACCCGCACACACACAATGTATGCACATTCTCCACTCCCTGGGGAGCATTCCGGCCAGTTGCCATTTTACAATCGCCACTTGCACATCCAACCACATTAACTTTCGCATCCTACCCATTTGTCACCTGGGTGGAGAATGGCAAATGTAGATTAATGCCTTGACAAAGGACATTAGTGCCGTGTTGGGGATCAAACCACGACCTTTGAATTTCAAGTCAAGTGCTTAAACCACTCGACTACAACACTTCTACAATTTCTGAACTAAAATTTGATCGCACTCAGATTGCAGTCAGTATGCAGATGGCGCGCGTCTCAACTACTCACCAGTGTGGCATCCTTGTTGAGGAAGTTGTCCGGGATGATGATGAGAGGAGCTGAGATGTCAAAGTGAATATCCCATCTCTTAACTTCAGAAGTCTATGAAGAACAAAATAAAACAAGTTGTAAGGAAAAATCATAATCAAACATAATTATGTCGCTTGACATGTGAAGAGATGATACGTAAAGTAGTTTCACAATAATCCCCTTAGTTTATAGACATTTACATGTACACATTTAACTGATACTATAAACATTTCTTGAATAATAATAATAATTATTATAATATCGGATATTTATATATCGCACATATCCACCATGAAAGGTGCTCAAGGGGCTCTAATATTACCTGGCTTTGCTAGCCTGCCGATTTCGGCGCTCACAGCATTCAAGGAATTCCTTCCTACCGTTACCCATTTAACACCTGGGTGGAGAGTGGCAAATGTAGATTAATGTCTCGCCAAAGGACATTAGTGCCGCGGCAGGACTCGAACCGCAGACCCTCTATTCCACAGTCCGACGACTTATTCACTAGACTAAAACATCTCTACATATTTCCAAGCTGACAATCATTGTAGGAGCATGACTTTATTTAAGCAAGGGGATTGTGTCATTCTGTCATCAAAAGCTGAACTCAGACTGCAGTAAAATAAGATTTACCACACATCATAGTAAATTTCAAACAAAAGCTACATGTCTGTAGTAAAGGTAAACATGATATTGTACTTTAGATATAATTTAGCTGTCCTTCCACCCCCTCCCCCATCTCTCTCTCTCTCTCTCTCTCTCTTTCTCATCTCAATTTCTTTTTCTCCTAGCAATCGTAAAGCACAGGTCTGCAGAAGAATAGTCATTTGTAAAAATGTCCTTTAAGAATAGAAATAAACAAGCGAACAAACCTGCTTCTCTCCTTCTAGCAGTGAGTCCACGGTGGAGGCGAGTTCTTGTTTGGTCTGAATCTTCAGCTCCTCGTACCTCATTCGAGCAGCCTTGGTCAGCTGGAGCTCAGAGGCTCTTGAACTGAGACCCTTGCTGCCTGAGCCTTCGGCCTTGAAGAAGTTGGAGACTCTGTCCATTGCTGTTGGGTTGTAGACAATGTCAAGGGGTCTGCTGATGATTTCAAGCCTGGAAGAAGAAGATAAAAATATAAGGCCAATGCTAGTAGTAACACAAATAATGAGGAAAAACATGATGAGGAAAAACAATTAAAATTATGATGATAATATATAGCAATGATCATGAAAATAATACAAGTAAAAGAAGAGAAAGAGGAGAAAGAGAAGAAGAAAAATAAGTAAAGAGGAAGAAGAAAGGGAAGCAAATTCCAAAAAATACTACCAAAACATTGTTTTTAGACAAATAATGTGTAAAAAGAAAAGAAAATACATTCATAATAATTACAGGAGAGTTAAATATATCTATATATGGAATTCTAGGATATGAACTAACTCATCAGCCTTTCAACACCATAACAAACTGGCTACTATGAAGGAACATTCCCTCCAGGAAAGGTGTATATCATTGCTAGTTTTTAACCTTCGAAAACCAAAAGAAAGTTCAGAAGCTTCAATGTGAATGCAAATAGACATTTCAAATGGAATTATCTGAAAGGTCTTTAAGTAAAATTCTCATTAGCAGATGCAATTACTATTTGTAACTAAATCAATCAAATATCAAATCTGTTAGTCAGCTGGGGCAGTATTCTGAGATTAATTTTATCATTGCTCAAACTTTCCCTAATTTGTTTCTCTTATATTTTCTTTTTAAACCAACTTAATGCCAGGGTTGACTTCCTCTTTAAATTTGTATTCTGACATTAGTTTCAGCAAGATTTTATCTAAGAAAGCTTACCGAGAATCAGCATTTGAATGAGGTGGATTCGATTCATAGGACATCTCAAAGAGCGGGAGGTCCGAGGAAGGCTGCTTGATGTTCGTACCGGAGGAACCGGGCGACATGTACGAGAAGCTGGAGGATGCTGAGCGCGAGAGGAGCAGAGAGTGGGACTGTCTTGGGGGTAGCGTTTGCTCCTCCTGGTATGACAAAAAAAAATAGAAATGAAATAAATGATAATAATAACACTAACATTGTTAACATGCTACAGTATGTACATATCCAATTTTTACCCAGAAAAGGTACTGAGCACAATAAAAATCAAAAGTCTCTCATCTTCATCTGCCAACTATCACAAAGGTGAGGTGAAAATTGAATTCCTGTCAGTCTAGGCATGTATAGAGATAATTATCAGTCACTGATATAAAACAAAAATGAAAAGCAAGTTATAGAGGTGTAGAGGTGTTGTGGTCTAGTGGATAAGTCACCCCACAACAGATCACAGGGTACAGGTTTGAGTCCCGCCGCGGCACTAATGTCCTTTGGCAAGACGTTAATCTATATTTGCCACTCTCCACCCAGGTGTTAAATGGGTACCCGGGTGCGAAAGTTAATGTGGTTGGATGAGCAAGTGACGCTTGTAAAATGGCGACTGGCCGGAATGCTCCCCAGGGAGTGGGGAATGTGCATACATTGTGTGCGGGTAAGCCTGAATCCGATGACCAGGGTAATAATATGTACTGCGCCTAGAAATAATTATTAGGCGCATTATAAATGTGAGTTATTATTATTATTACTATTATAGGAATTTTTTATAAATGCTAACGTTCAATTCATCCATCTTCCTTTGCATCAGAATTTTTGACCAACATTCGGTAACATCTGCTAAGAGGGAGAATGGCATTAACTCTGAGGAAAATGATGAGTGACCATCCTTCTGGCACCCTGCAAAAAAAAACCATTGAACTTGTAAAGAGGACCTACCCTCTTCTGCTGTGGTGCTACCAAGTTTGGGAACAGCGAACCCTTTGTCATGACATCATGGATGAACAGTGCCCCCAACTTAGCGGTGAAGAGGAAGGAGCTCGTCCGCAGCCTCCACTCAAAGCTCATCTTGACGCTGGCAAACTCCAGCTCGATGATAGTTCTCGTTTCCTCCTGGATCCCCCGGTGGGCTGGTACCAGGATCCAGATGCGATGAGGGGTGCATTGAGGTGGCAGGGGGCGCCGACTTGGAAGGGGTTATTGGGGTGGAAGGGGTTCTGGTGGTGGGCGTGGCACTGCCAAGGTCACTGTTGGTACAGAGCTTGATGGAGCCGCCCTGGAGCTGGAAGTTGAGGAGCGCAAAGACGTGGTCCCTTCGAAGGAGGTTGTTGTCTGCTGATGGGTCCCCAAGCACGTCCAATAGTTCTTGCTCCTCTGTATTTGTTTAAGGTATAGACATGGAATGGAATACTTCATTAAACTTATCAAAACAATCATAAAAGAGTTTGTAACGAATTATCCTTTCTCATGAGAACTGAGTTACACCAGTATAAGCATGTACACAAAATGGCTAGGGGCTGTGTCTGCATTTTCTGTCATCCACAAAGAATATGATTTTTTTTTTAATGGACATGTACATGAATTTAGCTCTTCAGCTTGTAAACCTAAATTTTCATTCTAATCTGCTGAATTTGTCTCCACCTCTCAGTATATGTTATGAACAAATCATATAGAACATATTTTTTTCTTCAATTTTTCTAAGAAATTAAAAAATCAAATAACATGAATTTTAAATTTAGATAATTTTCACAACGAGATAAGATTTTACATTTAATAACTCAAAATTAACAAGGGCCTGTTTAACATGCACCGCCTATGTCTTAAAAATCAACAAGAATATTGTGCATAAAGAAAACAAATATCAATCACAAAGAAAGTGGTAAGTATAAAGGAGACACCCCACTTTTGATTTTATCTCCTTTGTTTTTCATGGTTCGAGTCCCGCCGCGGCACTAATGTCCTTTGGCAAGATCTACATTTGCCACACTCAACCCAGGTGATGTACTGTACATGGGTACCTAGCAGGAATTAATTCCTTGAAATGCTAGAGCGCCGCAGTGGCCGCCTTGCCAAAGCCAGGGTAATAATGGAGGCAGCACCAGGAGCGTCACAACGTGGCGGACATGTGCGCTAAATAAGAAGCCACCATTATTATTATTATTATTTCTTTGGTTCAAATAAAGAACATTTGTTTCTCTCACCTTCAACATCTATGAGTGGCGGTGGTGAGGGGGAGCGTCTGCTACCGGCCCCAGAGGGCGTGTCATCCACGCTGCTCTCTGTGCCGCCGTCAGCACCCGCCTTCTGTGAGTACCAGCCGCTCCATCCCCACACCCACCGCTGCATGATGCCCCCCTGCTGGGCCTCCTCAGGCTTCTTAAAGATCTCCTGTAACCATGGAAAATAGAATACCATCAAATATTACCGCAGAGAAATCCATAGAATACATAGAAATAGAGAGTAATAGAAAGAAATAGACAGAATAACTACTGTACCATAGAATAAAAACAATTAGATGGATCTTCGACTGCATACAGTCGAAAATGGTGCCTCTGCCATAGAGCGATCTTATAAACCAAAACAGAATTTTGAAAATTCAAGTTTGATTGTAATTCATTAGCAGGTTCTCAGAATATTGTGATCACCAGCTATTTTTCATATACATGTCTGACCCTTTGATCTTTGACCTCATGACCCTAAAATCTAATCAGTTCATTGGCTCTGCAAGATATATACATGTCCCGAGTCTTGGACGTACAGACGGACCACCCGAAAACATAATCAAGAATAAAAACGTGTTCAAGAATGTACGCCATCTAATTGATAAAATGACATTATATGTGACCATGCATTATTCTTTCTCACCGTGATGTGTATATTCAAACTGATTTGACTCTAACAAGCAGATCAACTTTCTTTGCGGTCTTAAAGTAAGCCTTGTAAGTATGTAGTCTGGGATATTGATGAGGTTAACTATAAAAGGTAGTGAATTCAATGCTAGATGTAAAATTAAAGATAATTTGAAAGTTTAAGGGAAAACAGGTACAGACCATTATTAATGATAACAATTGGGAAAACTGATCTGATCGATTCCTAAATTCTCCCAACTATATTATAACAATTTAATTCAATTTTAGGAATGTAAGGAAGGAGATGGACCTGATTACAATGAGAATTCATCTTAATCCATCCAATCATGGCAACCTTGAGACATTACTATCACTCTAAATATCAACACTATAAAGTAATGGACTGAGTTACCTCTCCACCTCGTATTCTCTTCTCCAGCTGGTTAAAGACCACGTTCCTTAGAATCCGGATCTCTTCAAATGACAGCTCCTTTTCAAACTCTTTCATCACACTCTGCAATGAATAAAATAAAAAAGTTTTGATAACTAGTACAGATATAAAATTTTTCCTTCTGTGATAACCGTAGAGATATATGAACATACATGTATACACACTGCATGACATACTTTGGGGTCCTCTGTTTTTTGACACCCTCAAACAGCCATATATACACATAAATGTTTTCCAATGTTAAGACAACCAGGATCATCCAATGAGCAGGTGTACACATATATATCATGCCAACAAAATCATACCCAATGTTTACCAAATGGACTACGATGACAAAAAGATTATATTCATCTACATGTAAAGTTAACATTTACATTATTCATACCTCAGAAATTTGATAAGTTTAGTCCTTTTAGTAAATCAAGAATGAAAGGTGGACTGGTTGAATGTGGGCCTTTGTTGAATACTTTTAGATGTAAGCTTAAATATATGTTACATTCTCAAGAAACATAAATCTGGACAATTTCAATTTTTCATATACTTGAAAAATTACAAAACTTGATAGGGGTACAAACATGTCGGTGTTAACTGTATGCTAATTACTGATGTACTTTTTGCAATATGTTTAAATAGAATATTTGCAGTAAAACAAATGATTATTGATTCCTACAATACACACATAGATTACCACTATTGATTATTGATGTTATGTTCTCACAGTTTCTGGAAAAAGATTGAATATTACTTTCTGCCCAATAAAAGTATTCAATAAAAAGACTTAACCAGTCATCCATATCCCATACTCATATTTCATTTATTATTAATTTATTATTTATTTGGTATTTTCAAGAAATGTAACAATAAAACAATATAATCATGGGGATTACAAAATTAGAATGACAAAAATTATACTTAGGAAAATGCATCACATTCTAATAGGAAATCATTAATAATCCTTCATGTAAAATATTGAATGCCTACCAAGCATCAAAGAATACCTGCCAACCTTTCAAAGCCAAAAATAGGAATCCCTCAAGGCAAATTAGGAACATACTCATTTCGTATACTTTTTACACTGAAGTTTTCAGAATCAAGGAATGCAGGATTCATAAGATAGTTTAATAGATGATGATGATGATGATGAACAGCATTTGTATAGCGCCATTTATCTGCAAAAGCATTCAGAGGGCCAAAAACTTGGAGCCTTCCGTAATCGACTGCAGACGGTTGGTGACAGTGCTAGTCTTCCTCCATCCTATACATGCCGCTTGTAAATATTTGTAAATAAACTGTATCATAATGTAAATAGCACTCGAATGGACGTAAATTATGGTTAACACACACACAGGCACATAGTTTGCAAGAATCTTCATTCAATTGAAGAAAGCAGACTTAATAATAAGAAGAAGAAGAAGAAGAAGAAGAAGAGGAAGAGGAAGAGGAAGAGGAAGAGGAAGAGGAAGAGGAAGAGGAAGAGGAAGAGGAAGAAGAAGAAGAAGAAGAAGAAGAAGAAGAAGAAGAAGAAGAAGAAGAAGAAGAAGAAGAAGAAGAAGAAGAAGAATGGTTGGCAGCTATAAAGCAAATGTGACAAAATTATAAAAAGAGAAGATCATACCATGAGTGATGCAGGGTCTACATCCTTTGCCTCCAGGAATCTAGTATAGACTGCAGTGTACTGTTTGTTGAGACCGATCCGCTCTGAGATGAACTTGGGTGTTCTTCTGCGTCTGCGGTCCTTGATGCCATGTAGGACACTGTTGATGGCAAACTGCCACCACTTTCTGATACTGGAGGGGATAGAAGAGAAGAAACGGTGTCTCATTGTTTTATTTGTTTCATCAATATGTCAATTCAATTCAATTGATTTTATTCCATTCGTCATATAAAAACAACATAATTATAACATTGATCTTAACAGATATTAGTAAAGAACATACAAATAGCATAACGAAAGATAAACATAAAATACAAATATATATACGAATGAGGAAACCGGCAAGAAAGAACAATAAAGTCTTACACGTGTATGTGGTGCTGGTCCCTTGCGACATAATAAAGAATGTTAACCTATAGCACTTTAAACCTTACACCTACATTTGTAACACCTAACAACTAACACCTACATGTAACACCTGATTGCACATATACACAACTAATAACATGCTATTCACAGAAAACGTAATTGTTTGGATCTCTTTTTAAATGTATTCAGAGTTGGGCTTGCTTTAACATTAGGAGGTAACGCCATATGGAGCGGTAATAAAACCATTGGGTTATAGCTATTTAGTTTGTCCTGTTCTTATCCAGACATCCATATGACTCTCTTCAAATTCTACTATTGTTTTGTACTTCATGTTTCTGCTTTAGTGTTTGCTAAAGGAATAAAATCAAGAGGAAAAAACTACTGGTAACAACATTATTCAGCATAAACAACAAATACATGCATTCGCTCAAGTACTTTTTACCTCCTCTTAGGAACGATAATGCAGTGTTGGCAAAACTTAAAGGTACATGTACTATGTCCCATTTGCAGGCCCAAAAAATGAAAAGGTTAAATTCCAATGGCATTTGAAAGATAATACTAATTTAGAACTCCCCTTAAA
>JARBES010000120.1:19067806-19078314 GCA_030265145.1 Strongylocentrotus pallidus
TCTGTTTTGGTTTGTAAAATTGCTCTATAACGGAGGCATCATTTTCGACTGCGCGCAGTCGAATTCCATCTAGTTTTGGTCTTTTTTAATATTTTTAAATCTTTTAAAATATTTTTAAGATCCTTTATGTCTTCAGGGATCTCCCATGTGTGTATTTCTGTTTATATTGTAGACATTGTGAAAAGAAATATAACAGATAGAACAAATATTGAATGATAAATAATGTCTATAATATTGTTAAGATTCAACATCTAAAATAATAAGTTGTACTTGAGTCTCTACGAAATATTAAGCAATATTTATACATTTATACATTATAGAATGCCTTCACAGTAGTTACATGTACTGTAATACAGTACAGAATAGGCAATACCCTTGCGCTCTCTCTATAGAAAACAAAAAATATTTATGAAAGTGTTTGAAGTATGCAGAACTCATTAAAATTTTCTTATTTCTCCATTCATATCTTTTGTTCTCAGGGTTGGTTCATCATAACGTATGCTCTAGCTATATACCATCTGAATCTCTTCATTGCCTTCCTCTCACCTAAGATAGACCCAGCTGTTACAGATGACCCAGGTATGTGCCTCCCTCTATCTCTATCATCAACTACGAAACTTGTTTGATTTATTATATTCCTGCATTTTTCTACATTATAGAAGTAATATACAAACAAGGGACAAATATATTATCAACAAAAGTTAAAATACATACATAATCACATCATAATATAGTTCAGTTAAATTATTAAACCTTTAAAAAAAACGTAGTTGACAAATCATTTCAAAATTGAAAAATGCATGAAACTGCCATCTTATGCTTAGAGCTTGAACGTTATGGCGGCCTCAGGGTCATTGTATAAGTTATTTTAAATTAGGATCATTTTTATATTTGTCTAACTAAACGCCTTGTGATCAAAATGGAAATGTTTTTGAATAGGTATCAACTCAGAAAAACTCACAACATATTTAGTAGAAAACAAAGACTTTACACTCCTGAATGCAATACTAAACAAAAGAATCATTGGTTATTTGCTGTTATACATTTTCTTACTAATTATTGCTCATGTCATTTTATATGTTATCTTTAGCTGTTCATTACCGAATTCTCTCATTCCTGAAGCTTGGTACAGGAACAACATGGTTCTCATAGTTATCGGCTAAAAATAGTAAAATAACATATTTAATTATTTCTTCTTTGACAGATGATGATGGGCCTGCATTACCAACTAAATCAGGTCAAGAATTCAGACCTTTTATTAGGAGATTACCAGAATTCAAATTTTGGTAAGTACATTCTTTCTTTGTTTCCATTAGCATTTGTTGTGAGTATTACAATGTAAAGGGAATGGTGTACAATTAAGTGCTATAATTGTAGATCACTGTGTGAGAATACACATTGAATTGAATATGTAAAACCATGTTTTTTGTTAAAATTCAATTTTTTAATTAACATTGAAATTGGTATCAAAATATAGATAATGCTCTTTCCTAAGATACCAAACGTATGATGGTTCAAGGTTTCCTTAAAATATTATTTACAAAATATATTTAAAAATTGTCAAAAGGCCCGCTTTTTTGGACACCCCTGTTTTAGGGGTGAGCTACAAATAAAAATTAAATATAAATTCTGAAATATTGTGTATCATGATAAAATCTTTTGAATTAACAAGGTGTGTTTAGATTGTGAAGTAGTGACATCAAACCCCTTCTTCTGAATTTAGCCCTCTGCTTTGATATAGTGCTAGAAACTAAATGTGCAAAGCATCATTTTACTATGAATGCCTTTCATTGTACTCACTGTTTACTACCATCAAACATAGTTCACATTGTGATTTTTGTTTTTATTTGTTTCTTTCTCCTTCAGGCACTCTGCAATGAAAGCTATACTAGTAGCTTTGACATTAACCTTCTTTGAACTGTTCAATGTTCCTGTGTTCTGGCCAATCCTAGTTATGTATTTCTTCCTCCTATTCTTCTTAACAATGAGGAGACAAATTGAGGTGAGTGGCTCATTCTCTTTTGTTTTCTTTCCTGTTTACTATTAACCAAGTCCATCTACAAGATTGACAAAAGAACAACAATTGACTGAACAAAACTTGGCTGTTAGTGTTGGATGTAGAGTAGAGCGTGCTCAAAATATATGCTTGACGAAATCTGAAACTGACTTGTAAAGTTGAAAAGCAAACGGTCACTGTAAACCTATATCATCCTGTATGGCCCAATTTTGTTGATTTGTTGAGGGTTAGTTTGCTGATGCGTACCTACCGACAGTTGAAAAGAAACATGTTACGCTGAGAATGAAGGTTGACTAAAATGAAAACATCAAGGATATTCTCTCATGGATAGGATCATGCACTTGGATAGGACACACTGTATTTTTACTACATTTGTTTAGTTCATTTATTTCAAAATAAAGAGAATGAAAAAAAAACCTTTGCAGAAATAGCTTCCCATTTTCTGCTATGAACACGACTGAACTATAAATTAGGGGAATGTAATATTTTGTCACCATGCACTTTACAAAAAAGTAAACATTCAAATTGAATGGATTACAAAAAAAGCCTATTCTGGTTATACTTGTTTGAAATCATATTATAGATTGATTACATGCTTAATCCTAGTTGAGGACTTGTCTATATCAATTTCCCAATTACATGAGCATTTTATGTTTTTGTTATTACAGCACATGATCAAGTACCGGTATTTGCCATGGACCCGCGGAAAGACGAAGTACAAGGGAAAGGAAGATACAGGCGATGTGATTGGTTCACAATGACATGATGACCCTAGCAGCGCAACCAATCAGGACACAGCCAAGCCGACATAGGTCAAGATAGGTCTTGTTATGTGTCATCAAGTTCTGCTATATGTGTTTCCATCTTAGTAGGGTTGTGCAGCACAGGTCTAAGAAACGTTGTCTAAGATAGATGTATATCATTTTAAAGAGAACCGTTCAATTTTTTGTATCTACATACTTCATGGATAGGCGATCTCCAGCGTTAATTATGCTGGTTTGCCTTATCTATCACTTCATTTAATAGTTTGTAAAGAGTAATTTAAAGTGAGAGAAAGTCATTTAGTAAACATGAGTAGTTGTATTAAAGAATACTTTCCATTTCTAACAAATAAATGAACAATAAAGTGGCGTAATTACACAGGTACTGTCCGTAGGGATTCAACAATATTAAGGATAAATTTTATTATGATTCAATTGTTTCAATCAGTCTAGAGTATTGAAATCTATTGGAAAGAGCTGAACATATGAAATCTGAATAAAATTCATTACATTTATCTTGAGATAGGTTACCAATATGTCCATGGCTCAAACTTTGTCAATTGTTCATAATTAGATCATTTTGATTCGTCACTATGTGTAACTCCATTCAAATATATCTGCATTATTTATTTATAATATGCACAACACAGAATACAGTATACAAAATAATACAATGTGAATCTAGTCATCACTGTCTGTTACTCAATAGCATTGGTTTCGTCGTAGCTTCCACTTATTAACCACCAGAATGGTTGACATACATAATTTATCTCATTTCAAACATTCATAGCTTTCTTATTGTTGGTCTGATTTATTTCAAACTTTTGCCATTTTGTTTATATTTTACTGCTTTCATACAAATGAACTTACTTCAAGGGTTAGATTGCCCTTCAATTGTCTCATGAATTATGTTCTCGCAAAATCATGTTCATGTCTATATGTATATAGAAAACATCTTTATGGGTAAAAATGTTTGGTTGTTTCTCTGCACTTAACTAGTATAACATCTTCAATATAATAAGAGTAAGAAATATTAAATATTACCGATTTCGTACCCTATAGGTTCCATCGTTTCGAGTCTATAGCATAATTTTGTATTGCTACACAGTGCATTTGCTGCAACACTATGGTGGATTTTCATTTCTTTATGTAGAATTCTCATATCTAGCTAGAGCTGTCTTAAAGAAAATGGTTGTTGCCAAAAACAATTGTTATTTCAATTGTTATTTCAAGAGAACATTTTAATTGAAAAATGTAATGCTTTTGCTCGAGGTGGTGGTCTGTTAGAAGTTATTTAATGATATGTGTGTTTAATATGTGTGACCCTTCTGTTGTAACATGGCAAGTAATGCGTTACACAGTTTTTAATAGAGAGCCGAGGCGTGAATAAGAACACCCTCCTTTCCCTCTTGAAATTGCTAATGTTGTACCCCTCCGATTCCTTACTTACCAGAAAACAGTGAAAATACTTGCAATAGGGATGTCACTTTCATTCCCCTTCAAGTGTTTGTTTGTTTGTATTTCCTTATTATTCTATTAGTTGTAAATGTAGTTGTAGTTTAGTTCACATATTATATATCACATCAAGACACTTGAATGAACAGCCATCATGTAAAGTTGTACAGTACACTGTATGAGGGATGTGGATATTTTTAGTATATTTTGGAAAATGTGGGACTTAGAAATTTTCCTTTTTAATTCAAATTGTTTACTTTAAAAGTTCTATACGAAATAGTTAATTACAGTATGATTTTGACAACAAAAGCAGGATTTATTCTTATCCGTTGTATGGCATATATGCAACATGTAATGGATGATTAAATGCCAAAATGTCATTCATCTATTAAAAAGCGTTTTAGGTTAACATTCTCTGTTTAAATGAGTTCATGTTCATGTTAATGTATGAAGCATTTTTTACCATGAAGTGAATGATAAAGAATATGTATTAAAATTTGTGAGTTATAGTAAACATTTCTTCCTGCATTCATTTTTATGCATCATTTTCATCCGCCGACTTAGCAAAAAGAAAGTGGACACTATTTATTATCAAGATTTGCAAATCAATGTTTTAAATGGGACTGCACTACTTGTAGCTACTTGCGCAAACAATTCCTAAGCGGTGCCTGTTGGTCCCCCATGATCCTTTTTTTCTTATTTTTAATTGAGAGCTTATTTTTAATTGAGAGCTTATTTGATGAGATAACCACCTGTCAGTTACCATGCTGTTAGGTCTCATCCCTCCTGACCAAACTAGTGCAGACAGGCTTTAATAAAAACTTATCTTTCATATGTCAAAATTATAAGTTAATCTTGAATATGATATGCAATTGGAATAAAACCATTCATGCATGAGTGAAGCATAGCTATTCAACAATAGTTGAGTCTATGAAAGAAAATTGCAACAATGGGTTCTAGTTATTCAAATTTTGATGAGCGTTTCCATGAAGAAGAAAAAAATCACAAGAAACGTGAAAGGATAGGAATCTTGACTGCTTGTCAAGCTCAATCCTCACTGTTTCTCATTTCTTGTTTTCATTGTTGAGCACGACTGTCGTTTATACAGATGCACACATGCGTTAAAATTTCAATTTTTGCAGTTTTCTTTATTAGACCTAATGTAATGAATGTGTCCATCCAAGCTTGAAAGTTCAAAACTTGATCATAAATGATGTTGGTAGATTTTTAATTTTTTCCTTTAATTTGCTACATATTTAATATTTTATTGATGGTGCATATGGAAATTTTGAATGATGAAGGGTTTCCACTTCCCTTTTTAGCCGAGTGTATTTGGTTGTCTATTATACCAATGAGTGAAATGTGAAAGGTAACAGATATTTTGACACGACTGTGAAAGCAAGTAAAAAATATATATATTATTAATGAGGTTGAGAGTGTAAGATAAAGCATGGTTCAAGCTATAGGTTAAAAAAAAATCAACATTTAGAAAGGGCAAAATCATACATGTACCATAATGTTAATACTGGTACCCCTAAATACAGGAATAATTTCATTATTATGGTTGTTTCCATAACCTTTTTGGATTGATTTATCAGCATGTACATTCAACTATCTTTAATACTCAAACAACAATTGTTTTGTAATGTACATGCACATGTATCTACACCTCTCATTCATGATCTCTTGTCTCATCTCCTAACACAAATTAATATCCTATAGTGGTTTACATTAAAGCATTTCTCATCCTATATCTCTCCATTAAACTTACACTCACTCAGGTACACACAATCTACAAGTAAGGAAACTTAACACAGTTCTCTTTGATAATGTCATTTTTATTGCAAAAATATAAAGCAGTTGAAAAACCTATTTACTTTATGCGAAACTGATTTGTGCAATTTGCGTTCTGAAAATTGTAGTACAAAGGATAGTAGCAAGTGAATAAAATACTTTATCGCCACACACACATGAGAAGGAAGCATCCATAAATTTGAATACATTTAGTTGATAAACGACTTCCCTTTATTAATAGTATGTTACGTTATCAAGAAAATGGCGATGCCCATGTCTTGTTGAGAGACTGTACAGTATGCTAAGAATAATTTGCTCCATACATTTTGGTTGGGAATCTTGTAGATTAACAGGCAAGAATACAATAAATATCTCAGAGTAAATAAATTTCTTTATTGAGATGAGGTTTCCTTTATTAATATTAAGAAGATTTAAACTGCTGCCATTGGACCAATATGTGTAGATGTACGTTTAAAAGTATCTAACAATCGTAATCCCTCAACATATGGGCAGGACAACATTTTTATCAGTCTGGCATGAAAACTTGATAACCAAGTTAAATTGTCAGTAGGAGACCTTTTCACTTGATAAAAATTAAATTTGTGTATGCTTTTTAAAGATGCCATAAAAGACATTCCTCCCCAAACGTGTCATGTTTGGTGATCAAATCTCCAGTATTACAGTATTATATAGGATATTCACTGAATACAATAATCATTGAATTTACAGTTTGGACCGCTATGGTCATTTTGATAATATGTGGCTAGCATTTCGCTGCGCACACTGGTTGAAAGGGATTGACCCGCGGGCTGAAAAATTGGCCTGTCGGGGTTGCCAGTAGGAGCGCTTTTAATTGTGAATCCACCCTGTTGAAAGTTGAAGCTGTAAGGTACTCTTAGTGACTGTGTAAAAAGTGAACAACAAAGCAAAGGTTTTATTTCTGTTTCTGTACATAGGCCTACATAAGATCTAGGTGTACTTCTTGGAAAGTAGGAATGCTCGTGACACATGTGGACAGCCATCATCTCAGGAGTTTCTCAATATTGCTCCACTGTTGTGTGTTCTGCTTTGACGAGTCACCAGCAAACTGAAAAAATAAATCAAAAGGGAAAATATTCAGCCTCATGCTTTTGCTCAAGATCATCGTTTAATATTCCACTACTAGTATTAGAAAGGCCCTTTTTCATTCCATAACATTGAGAAAATATTAATGGTCAGAAAGTCTATGTTTTATCATCATTTTGATGCTCAGATAAATTCAATAAAAGAGTGAAGAGTGTAGAAAAGAACAATACACAAATATGTCTTAAACATTTAATATCTCCTCTAAGCATGCCATCAATGTTGATTGATTTGATGAATTAATTGTAAAGGAAAATATTTTGTATTAAAGGGCTGAACAAATTCAGCTTCTCAGTTTTTTTAGCTCTATAATCTGAATCAAAAGATAATTAATACACACAGCAACAAAAAATCCTTTCTATGGTGGGTGTATTGTTTAATACTTATATCCCATTCAAAAAAGTGTGTAAGACATGGGGCCCATTCAGGCTTTTTCTACTCAAGAATGTTGTGCAATGTGTAGCAATTGGAAGCAGAAATAATACATCATGTCACACAAAATGTGCCATCATGTTTCTAATGGGTAACTTAACCCTTATGGTGTCAACATATTTATAAACATGTTTCACAGATTACATCATGGGAGACAATTCTTTTAATTATCATTCCTTCTTCCTTATTCCTTATTCATCTTGATACAAATTGCAGGGCAACCAGTCTATAAAGGCCACCCATGGGAAACAGAAATACGGACAGCTATATAGACATGTGGCCTGTATAGAGGAGTGGCTGCCAAGACAGGTTAGACTATGTGTTCCATGCTACCTAGAGTAAACCCACAGTTCATGAATCTGTATTGAATTTCAATCCAACCTCCTCAAAAATGTGTCCAAAAAATGATTGAATTCTATGCTAAAAATTGGACTGTAAATTGAGCATAACACAGCACTTGAAAGGGTTAAATAAGTTACCTTGACAGATGGAAAGCATGGATGAGTTGGTTGTAATGATGAAGAGCTGCTTATATCAAGCAGACTGAACCATACTGCATCAGGCTCGGCTCCGATAAAACCCTCAAACGCTGATATACAAGCCTATCAATAAAAACAACAAATACTAAAATGTTATATAATGCAAGTCTTTTCTATTGGGAGAATTGTGCATGAATCCATTTTAAAATGTTTTGAACAAATATAACCACACTATTTCTTATTATCTTCATCTGTATACCGGTATGCATTTGCATCTACACATAAACAGAGCATAACAAATTACTGAAATCATTGAAAAGATTCTTTTCTAACAAATATTTTACTCTTTGTTTCTTGTTTAGTTTCTCTTCTTTCTGTTGTATTATACTACAGATAACATTTCCCCCAGATCTGCTGAAGATTGTCGTTGAAAAGAGGTAAGAAAGATGGGGAAGAGTGGAGATAAAGGGTCAAACCTCTTATAATTATGTTGGTTGAAATGAGTTGCCCGTATTCTGAACTCTGGATTAAATAAACCAAAGTAAATCGGCCCTTTAGACCAGAGTCTTAGAATTCATTTTCTGAAGTCCAGTTTTTACTTAAAGTCCAGTCTAATTCCGGTGTAACTTGCTACATATGTAGACTGTGCCTAGGGGTATTCTAAGTCCGGTTTAACTTGTTTTCACACATAAGATAATCACTGTTTGAGAAAACAATAATGATAACAAAAGTTGAAAATTAACATGAACATTTTCTTGCATCTTGATGGTAATGTTAGCTTTACTGAGCATGTGCAGTAGCAGCAGACTACATCTCCATGTAGTTTTACTTAAGACTGGACTGGACTAAGACTTTCAGGAACAGAAATGGAGTCAAACAAGACTTAGACTGGACTTGTGATCTGAGTCGGGTTTAATTAAACTCTGGTTTAACTTAGACTTGGAGGTTAAGTTAAACCTGACTTCAGAATACAGGCCTATATATTACAGGGATTGTTTGGGAGGAGAAAGAGAAGGAGACAGAGAAAAAGGAAAAAGAAGAGAGAAGAGAAAGAGTGGAAGTATATTATCTACCTTCTTGTAACAGTACTGGTTGATAATGTATGTGACTCTGACATGATTTTAAAATGATGAAAAACATAGACAAGGAGATAAAGAGAAGAAACGGAGAGGAAGAGAAAGAAGAGAGAGAGAGAGCGGGGAGAGAAGAGAAGAGAGAGAGAGAGGGAGAGAAGAGAGAGAGAGAGAGAGAGGGGAAGAGAAGAGAGAGGGAGAAGGGGAGATGAGGACAGTGAGCGTGAGAGAAAGAGAGAAAAAGTGAGAGAGAGAGAGAGAGCATGAAGTGATAGAATCTGACCTCTTGTAGTCCTACTGGTTGACATGCATTAAGGTAGGGAATGCAAGCCTGAACCATCACCAGCAAGTCTGCTTCACAGATATCAACCTGTCAAAGAAAAAACAATGTGGCAAAGAGTTACAATTGATTCAAATCAATTCCAACTTGCTTTCAATGGCAACTCTGTACTATAGGAGTTTGGGATTTTGTGATTATTTAGAGGTCTTACACTTAATCTGGATCAACCACAACTCCTTATAAGATAGGGACCAACTTATGACAGACAGGATACTAAACAAGGTTTGAAGGGCTATGAGAAAAGAGCAATAGAAATACAAATATTCATCACAAAATCCTAAAAGGAACACTGAAACAAGATGAAATTTAACACAGGAATAACAATTCTGGTGCAACTCCCGTGCAAGATATAAATGTATGATGGGGTTGTGTATCTGGACGTTTAATAAAAATAAAGCCACCACTTTTGCCTCAGTGTTTCTATAACAGTATGCATCAAATATCACTAACCATCATAAATATTAGTCTGTAATAACATTGTCGAACATAAATCGCGCCTCCTTAAGTTGGGTTTAAATGTGGTCTAAAGTATTGTTTAACAAACCAAAGTCTATCCAAGTTTTTCCATTGTGTATCATGCCTTTATAAACCAGTGTCAGGTTTAACTAAATAAGTAGAACATGGGGCAAAGTGACTCAATTATTTCAGAATATAATGGAAGTTGAACATTACCTGTAAACATAGCTGACCTATTCCAGATAGAATGGAATGCTGTAATTTGTAGTAAGCTGTATGGTGATAGCTCGAACCAGCCTTTTCACTGTATTACACAAAGAATAATGCAAGACAATGACTTGTGCATAACATTCTTAATACGAAAATACTATGTAATATAATACAGAACAAGAATTATATTATATTGAAATTCTATTATACAAAGGTGAAAGACAAAATTTATTTAAACAAAATTTAGATCAAAATTTGCCGAGAAATCACCAAAATAAGGCCCTTGCTTGTTATACCCTTTTCTAACTGCACTCTATCGGAGTCACACCGATGAAAATACCGATTGAATTTTCCTTATGTAAACAAAGG
>JARBES010000120.1:19213537-19227013 GCA_030265145.1 Strongylocentrotus pallidus
TTTCCAGATGAAAAATACCAGCAGTGGTTTCCAAAATTGAATGTATGATTTCAATGTTTTCCTGGAAGAAAGTCTACCTATCAAATCCTTCACATATGTTGTGCTTTTAATGGATGGTGAAAATGTTAGATATATATGAAGTAAAGGTTTTTCGAGTGTACAAAGGATATTTGTTATTTTCAAAAGGATTGTTTTTTACTTTGAATTATTTTCCACTGTCATTAATATGATACATAAACTTGAAATGTAATCTAAGATCTGATTTTGAAAGAATTTACAATAGCATTTCATTTGAACATTCAAATATGTAAAATCTTAATGATCGAGGATCTGAATAATAATAGTAAAACATAATTTTCAAAGAATTTCATGCTTCTTTAGAAGAGAAAAAGCTAAATCTGATTTGAATCTTGATAGTGTGACTGTCTGCAATTTAGAGCTGATTTGGTTTTTATTCTGACTGGAATAAAAATTCTGGTTCTTTGTATATTTAGATCATAAATTAGGAAGATGAGGTTTGTTCCCATATATATTATAATTGCTGTTTTTTCGAAAATGGGATTGCAGAAAGATGGTCAAACTCAGGTTCTGTAATCTGTATATATGTTGAAAAGATTTCTTTTATATGAGATACATATATCCTTGTGATGAAATGCTGTTATTTGTGCGTTATGCACCATTGTAGTGGTTTTGATGAACTAACACGAACGAGTGTGTACTTAAACTGTAATACTAATAAGGATGTAGATGAGAGACGAATGCTTTCTGGATTTATTAACAAGATTATTAACAAGATGCAATATGTAGAGCACTATGTATTAAGTTGTGCCCTTTGTTTCAACGCTTACTGCCCAGAAATCTACTTAGATGACAGTACTGTACATTGAATCTAAACACATTCACTGTTTAATTAAACTGTTCCCTTTTAAAAAAAAAGCTTTACAGTGCTCTGCCGCCAACTGCCTTTATATTTGGTATTCTTAGACGGCTCTTACCAAGATTTTCATGGAGATTCATCTGAGATGCCGGAGGACTGAAAATTTCTGAAAGATTTCTCTTATTGAAAAGGAAGTGCTTGTGGCGAATAAAATTTCTTGTTTTTATGAACGGTACTGTATTTATCATTGACGTGTATAAAGAATTCTGCAAAGTGCTATAAATAAGGGAGAATTTTTTTCTTTCAACACTGATGTTGAAATGTAGATAGCAATCTCTATCAATATAACTCGTTATCTGTTCAAAGGAAAGTATGCAACCCTCTCATCTTTGCCAAGTGATTCAAACCTAAAACTGTTTCATTGCTGTCTACCCATATCTTCCTCGTTCTGTATGAATGGCTTTAGCAAGAAATACTTTGTAATGTACAAAACATCTTGGTCCAACGTTTTTGTTAACGTTGCTGTTAAATTAAGTGAGTTGGAATGCTGAAGAGTCCAGAATTATTTTCCAAATATAATTTTTTTCCTTGTATCTGCCTTAGTCAAGCTATTCTTTTATCAGGATTTTCAGATTTACCAGTTGTTCGGCAATAGTCTGCCAAAAGTACTATATAAAACAAAGGTTTGAATTACATGTATAACTGTAATTTTAGAGTTCCAAGTCATGCAAATAATGTTTTTCCTCACTGTTGGCTGCTAGCATGTTGACAAAAGGTTATGAGATATGAATTTTGACAATGATGAAACATGTACATGTACTTCACATTGTTGCATTGCGCTTCCAGTATCCCCCTGTTCTGCTGTGATGATTTTGAAATGGTGTTAATTCTACAGTTTATGAGGAGAAATATGTGATAACTTTGTTTATATCTTGATTCACAGTTTGATGTTGAGAATAGTTTCAATTTTAAGCGTTTGAGGATTTTGTATGGATAGAATTTTTTGTGCCGATTAGAAAAGTGATACCAATGAATCCTTTTCAATTTTCGACTGAGATGAATAAAGAATTAATAAATATAATGATGTTTAAGTTTAATTTCTTGTTCTTGGAGGAAGGTGTGTGTGTGTGTGTGTGTGTGAGTGCGTGGGTGGTTGGGTACAGAGGACACACATAAGAACTGTTACCTTCACTTTGATGACCACTCAAATAACAATGACGTCCTCGGTTCAGGAACCTTGTAAATTGTTCAAAATTTCAGGCCCTTTTATTTACTGGTGCGTTAATTTAGGTGCTAAAAAAATATGATTTAAAAAAAAAAAATCCCTAAAGAAAATTTTCAATTATATATTTACCCTAATATACTTTTTGCAAATATGTTTTTTTTTTTTTACAACCCCTGTATGAAACATATCTATTCCTTTATCAGTAACTAAGAAAATGAAAGTTTAGGACATTTTTGTGTGAAATAGAGCCCTCTCATCTACAAATGGTATGGTTCAATTTACCCAACACTTCCGTTTTCGTTATGTGGAAGGTCGTGTAGCGCAATCACCTGACCAGAGGCAATGCCTCGATGATTTGAAGTACAATAGTACAAGCAGTAGTCGTAGTAGTTGAGTTTTCAGAGGGCAGGTTTTTTCCCCCACCTTTGTGCAGCTAATATTTCATTCGACATAATCCCTCCGGGAGGCAGGCAGCGGGGTCTTCAAACTTCAAAATAACTGTTTAGGGTAGTTTTTCAACCACACTTTCATTGCCGTAGTCTACCATTGACTGACATCTACTCTCCGCTGGTTGCTGACTGCGTCGATTGGTGTTCATCCACTGAATTGTACAATAGCTGCTGTTTAGACCGGTACTCACTATGAACATGACGGACAAAGAAAGAGGACAAAATATAAAGTTCCTCATTCTACCCTCAACAATTGCTGTGGTAGACAAAGGAACATCCCTTCACTGCTATTATGTAAAAATGTGTAGAACAGGTGTCACATTTCTTTGTCAGTCAGGTTCATAGTGACTAGATCTATACAAACATTCACCACTCATCAAACATTACTCAACAAAATGTATGTTTAAATCATTTTTATTTTAGTGCGGGTTTATTAGAAACTAATTCAGTTCATTTCAGGTTAAATTGGTTTATACATCTAAATTTGCCTAGCCATAAATTAGAAAATATAATTACTTCATAAGGACAATCTATGGATGAACAATATATGCCTACTAATTACCTAAATGTACTTTATAATACGGGTTCAAGAACGTAGCCAATGGCAACCTGTAATCAAGTCGCGTGTTTATGCCTTCATTTTTCCATAGCGCCTTGCTATGCAAGTTGTGTGCAGCACTATGCAAGCTCCGTGCAGTCCTCTTGATGCGTTCAAATTTCAGACACAATGTTCAGCAAATAATTTAATATAGCACGATGATGTGTACACTGGGCGCGCATTGCGTCCCGCGAAAGAGGGAAAGTATCATCTGTATTAATTGTACGAAATCTAGATGTTCACCATTATATCCTTCTGTGTTTTTCAATAACTTGAACATTAAACCACACAAAGTTATTTTGTCATTACCAGAGCATTATGTAAAAGCAGCGCACACAAAACCTAAGTCCAAGTCTTTGACTATTTAAAACTGTATTCACTTTTTACACATTGTTATAGACATATTAAAACAATAATACAAAGCCATCAAGTTACTTTTAAGAAACCACAAGATATTGACAATAAAATTGAATGGTTGTCCGGGCACTCTTTTGCCTACCATGTCCATGAAGATACATCGATTGTCCTATTCGCCTAAACCCCTTCATACAAATTATTCAAAATAACATAGTGGCACATTAAACAAAAACAAAAAACAGGCAGAAGCTGAAACACAAAAATCAATGACATATAAATTCACCACAAGCATGCAGTATAACAGATTTTCAAAATGTGTACAATAAGAAGCAGTGACAATAGTGAAGGTCAAAAGAACAAGATCGATTTCATGTAACTCTCCAACAATTCTTTCAATATCAAACAATAATTGATGGGAGCCTACTTTAAGAATCATTAAAAAACTCTGTGAATAAAACATAATCAAAAATCAATTTTTTTGTGTGTGAATTGTTTACAAATTTCCATAAATCCTTATAATAGGCCTACATAATTGAAATGGCTGTAAAATATTCTGTAAAAGCTTTAACCAATGACATAAACAGAATAAAAATTATACCATTAAAGAAAAATTTATTTACTAATTAGTAATCATTTAATTTAATTATCTTTTTTTTTTTGGGGGGTGCAATCAGAAATTCTCAGTAACTATGATACAAATAGAGCTAAAAATTGTGAAATTCTTTAAAAAAAAATATGTACACAAGGGAAGCTTTAGGTACATGTATACAAATGAAACAAGAAAAATAGCCCCCCCCCCCCTTACCCTCAATTTAATATATAGTGTGGAAGAACCATTTCCAATGCAGTCAGACCGCAGCGCGTATGCTAATGAAGCTCACAATGATAATTTATTCAGCATCTCATTCGCAAACTTGAGTATTAATTGGCGTGCACTGAACTGAACTTGATTTCAGGGTGATCGCTCATTATGTATGCATGCATCAATCGTATATGAATACATGTACATGTACATGTATGTACTGAATAAATAGATGCCTTTTAGCAGGTGCTGTGGATTGACTGCATGTTGAATTATGAGGCCCATAAATCAGAGACAAATTCTGTAAATAATATTTGCCCAAGGGGAAAATTTATACCAGATGACGCCAGCCAGCTGAAAAGCTTTAAAATGAAAAATAGTTTCATATTGATCGAGTATACATTCGCATTAATTACAAATAAGTAGTGGCGTAAGAATAAAAAGTCTTTCTTCTACCTAAGATTATATCTTCAAACAAAGTGTAATTGTAATATTGATCTTCTTACTTTAATCCTTGTTCGACATTGATATGGGATATCCAGAGCTAATACAATTATTTTCCCGCTGAAAAGCTTATTGCCAACTTAGCCTTGCTCTTCTTTGATCCTCTTGATGATGTCACACCCTTAGAAGCTGGGCTCTGTTGAGTATTATCAGTCCCACCTACTGCAGTATGTGTGGTGTAATCGGGCTGAGGATAACCTTGACCTCCTGGTTGAGTAACATCTGATAGTTTGCTGCTGCGTTCTGATGCAGTGTCCGCCTCATATCGAAGCTCATTATGAAGCGGTAGATGATGAGAGTGACTCAGTTCTGTTCTTGGTTGATCAAAGACTGGGTCGAAGGCTGGACCTTGTGGATTGGATCCTCCCTGGGTTCCATCAGAGCTACTAAGTCGAGGAACGGCTGTTGCAAGATGCTTGGTTACCTAATAATCATACACAATGAACAACCATGTTTTAACAAAGAAGGCAAACCACAGGATATACGGTATGTAAAGGATCTTGATGGCCTCGCACATATTAATAAGGTGAATTTGCATTATGAATGATATTTAAGAATAAGTCATTTTGTTTGAAAATATCCCCAAAACTAAAATATACAAAACGGACTGCCACATTTCAAAAATATGACAAGGAAGTACTAGTATCAATTATAGTTATACAGGTCAAATATGAACAAATCAAATCACATTTATCTACAAACAAACATGGTATCAAAAAGTTACATCATATCAAAATTGCCTTCTTTTGATTATAAATCCATGTCATGTTCAAACAATATGGAGCTTTCTGGGATTGTTAGGTACTGGAAGAAATGTGTCGTCTAAATGAAAATCATCAAAATTGTAATCATTATAGTTATGGGCTCTCCAAATTCCCTGAATCAATGATGTCTCTGTGATGTAGTGGCGGACGTCTTTCCCATTTATTCAAACACACAAGATGACTTTAAAGCTGCAACAAAGTCTTAACAATGTTTCTGAAGCTATCAAGGTTACAAAGAGCAGTTTAACAAACAAGACAGATAAGACGGATACCCCCCAAACCTATAGCCAAGACAGACAGAGGTATAAAAACAACATTTGCTGACACTACATTTATGTGGTTATTTTATATTAAAGGGATCGTTTAACAATGTTAAATCTGAGATGCATGGCCCCACATGTTATCAGTGTCTGTGATATGGTGTTATATTGAAGCCCTAAAAAAATTGTGCTTCAAAATGATCAAGAAGTGCCTCAAAAAGTAAAAACATTTGAGTGACCGGTTTTACCATACTCGTTTTCCCCAATAGACTGTAGTGTTAAGGAAACTATTTGGCAAACGCAAAATTTGATTTCAATTTTCAATCATAAATAGCTCGATAATCAGACAGGCGCTCGGCTTGTAAAAGTCATGGGGTTCCTGACTGGTTTATAATTATCATTGCAGCATGAGCTAAATCAAGGATTTTTTTAAAAGATCTAAGACAATGTTACCGGATCCCTTTAAAACACAGTCAAACAAATTTTGTTTGCCTACTGACATAGACAATTAAATATGAAAAAGTTTACCTGTAGAGGAACAAAGATGCCTGGAACAGGAGGCTCTTGATGCTGAGGGTGTATCATCATTGGTGGGGGCATCCCTGCAGAAACATAATCATTACAAAGTCATTCAATTGAGTACCATAAACAAATGATAGATTCCATACAAGTTTACACGTTCAAATATGTGATTTTTTTTCTAGGACTCCTCACAACTTTTATTGTAAACTTTCAAAACCCACTAGCATTTTCCATCATTAAAGGAAAAGTAATATCAATCTACAAGACTTAAAAACAAAAAGCAAAAGTTATTTGATGGAATGGGCATGATGGTGTGCCTTTTTCATGGAGCATTTTCACTACTAGATGTTTAGTAAATGTTAGAAGTTCACAATTAAGCATTAACAGGATATATAGCTAAATTCCTATCCAAATATCAGAAAATGAGTATCAATCTAAAATAAATTGTAAGTAGAAACGATTTTAAGGGTAAATCTGAAAAATTCAATCCCTACATTACTGGAAGAAAAAAACCAATTATTTCAAATGCAGCAACTTGGGGGCATTGATAAATTTGGGGAAATCAGTTTAGAAGTGAATAAATTATGTAAAATCCTATTGCTAGGAGTATAATCAATAACATCTGAAAGTGAGATATTGGAACTCATTGACAGTTTAACTAAATAATTCATACCCATTGTAAATTTGATGTTTTTTTGTTTTTTTTAAACTCAAGTTGGATTGGTTGAATAAGGGCCTTTGTTGAATACACTTCCATTAATAGTTGTTCAACCAACAAAGCCTACAAGTATTTCTCTTCCCTTTCTATATTCAGTTCTTATCAGTTTAAATTGCTTTCACTGAAGAGAATAAAGCTTTGGTCACAACCCAAAAGGTAGCCTGCTCGGCGACCGGACGGCGAGTTTTCAGGTACCGCCGGGTTTTCGTCCAGGTACCGCTTGTTTTTAGGGCATTGCTCGGTCGCCGCTGAAGTTTTAGCGCGGAGTTAAAATTTGGCGGCGCCTGCTCACTGCTCACTTTTCACTTGCTGCCCAAAATATGCTCGGTGCCTGGGCAATCCCCGCTGGGGCACTGACCTAATCGAGCGTTCGCCGTCGGGCGATTTAGGCCAAAAATCGAAGCCGCTAGGTCAAAGGCTGCCAAGCAGTCGCCGCCCGTTCACCGCTAGGAGATCAGTAGGTCACTGGGCGGCGAAAATCAATCGGCAGCCTTTGACCTAGCGGCTTGGATTTTTGACCTAAATCTCTCGACGGCGAACGCTCGATTAGGACGGTGCCCGAGCGGCGATCGTCCGGACACCGGCCGTATTTTGGTGCCCTGCCGATCACCGGCGGGCCATTGGGCAATTTCATTAAAATCAGCCGCTGGCCGGTGGGAGACCGCTCGGGAATCGGTGGGTCATCAGTCGGTCACTGCTGGGACGCCGCCCGGAGAAGCTCCCCAAGTTCGCCCAGTTTTGACCTAAAATCAGGAAATCGCTGGGGCTCTACAGCCTGCTCGACTTCTCCAATAGTTGTTGGGCGATGCCTACATTTCAGCGGCGACAGAGCAGGCTACAAATCGGTCAGTCGTCGCTATGAGTTGTGACCATAGCTTAACCCACTGTTTAAAGAGATACACAATTAGTTAGCTCACCTTGTTGGTAGCCTTGAGGCATACCTTGTGGCATTCCTTGAGACATACCTTGGGTCATTCCCCGAGGCATACCTTGTGGCATACCTTGAGGCATTCCTTGAGGCATTCCTTGATGCATTCCTTGTGGCATACCCTGAGGCATTCCCTGAGGCATTCCTTGGGGCATTCCTTGAGCCATTCCTTGTGGTCTGTAGTTGGACTGCATGTTTGGAGGGTGCATCATACCAGGGGTTCCCTGTATTGGAGCTCCCATGAACTGATGAACAGGTGCTATACGCTAAATTAAACAAATGAAACCATTCATTTTTATATAGAAAGGAGACATTCATTCCAAATTACAAGTATGGCCAATCATTGATAACTATCGAAATTAGGAAGCTTGAAGTTGTCAATCGTATAAGTTTTAGGTCAAATGGTGTATCAGTCAAACTAAAAATTAACACAAATTGAATCGTCTCTCAGGATCAGGGATATACGAGCGCTTCGCTAAAACACTTAAACGATGTTCTGATAACTTCACATCAGTGACCAATCCTGCGTAAGCAGACAAAATTGTATAACTTATGAACATATTTCCAGTACAAGTATTTCTCAATTATAAGAGTTTAATTTGTTTTAAAAGAGAAGTGATGCGGATGCTGATAATTCTGGCTATTTCAGGCCCCATTTCAAATGCAATGTGGGATAGTTTGGAGACAATGTCGCTTCTGGTCTATTTCGCATGGCTGCGCTATGCATGCCGGCTTTGATCGTGCATGTGTGTGTACTTTATTTTCAGACCGTAGTCAGTGACTTGTAGTTTTTGAGAATGGATCATTACGAAAAACGTATATGTGCAATTAGTCTCTGGCCAACTACTTTCTACTTCTAATAAACTACATTAAATTGAATTAGATTGAATCCCGCCACTCATCCTCTCCAAGCGAAAAAAGATAACCAACAGTCTTTTTCAAGACAATACCAACAGTCGTTTTCAGGACTACAAACCCTCAAGAAAGATTACTGAGAGCCCTTTTCAGGACTCCTCAATCCTCCCTCTCTCTCACATGGTGCACCCGCAAGCCTACTGTATAGATTGAATGTGTTCAACTTACCAGCTTGTGGAGGGCAACCCCAGCAGCTCTATCTATAGCCATGGATTCAGTCGGGCAAGGTGGACCTTCATAACTGATACCTAGCCCAAGAGTACATACAGCTTTAACCATGCCCTAAAAAACAGTTGGAGAAGAAATCGCACTTCATTACAACATAGGTATCTAAATTGTGTTTCATTTTGGCTGATATGCTCTACATGTATGTCTACTACTCAGGCTGATCTCAGCACAGATATTCAATGTCCATCTATTTAACTACACAGTGCTATATAGAAGTGTAACAATATAGAACTATTACTAGGGCATGAGTTGTTTATAAACTTCTGTGTATAGAAATTAGGCGTGAATGTTTGTGATTCACAAGACTGGATTGCCCTATAGTGACGTGATTTCTTATACCTTGGATGTGCAAGCGTAACAGTACATTTTCTAAAGGCATTGGGTGAGGTCCTACATAATGTACTCTATTTATCAACCTATCCAAAGGACATGTTTTACCAGCCACATGAAGCAATGATAAAACTATCTATAGAGCCATCTATACACAGACTTTGGCCCACCCGGTTCGAGTTGGACACAATATGGCGACTACCGCTTTGTTGGACAAGCACAAAACAAAAGAATATACGCCATGTTGTGACCCAACGAAACCAAGTTGGCCAAACTCTATGTATAGATGGCTCTGTACAGCGCCATAAAGTTACATGTAAAATGCTATCAGTTGTAATAAGTTGATCCTTGCCTGTTGAAGTTGCTGAAAGTTGAATTTTGGTGGAGCGAGCTTCTGAGCCAAGCACCAGCCTTTAAGCATCTCCGCTGCTGGTGGAATGTTCATCATTGGCGGGCCCTGGTAATAGTCCTGACCTTGTGGTGGCATAAACGGGTGCCCCTGGGCCATCATGGGTGGAACGGAGCCCCCATGGGGGGTACCTCTCTGGTACTCGGGTGGGGGGTACTGTGGGCCATGTTGGTGAGGCTGATGGTAGCTGACTGGTGAACCCTGTAGGACCTGTGGTGTCATGAAGGGCCTTTGGGGCGATACCGCTGTGCGATGAGTTAGGGTTGGACCAACACTGCCAGGAATTGGAATGCCTACTTGACCAACCTGTGCAATAACCAACAGAAACATGTCAAAATGAGTCTTCAAAGGATTTTCAAACTAATTTTCATATTGACTCCAAAGATGATGGTGACTTCTTCTACAGCAGTAGTATCATTTCATTTCACTTCAGCTCAGTTTCAAATAATTTCAGGTAAGTTTTGATTTAGTGCAGTTTACTTTTCCACACTGTTACATGCTTTTTACCTACAAAATAAATGAATACTAGTTAAAACCTGCACACCCCAATCAGGCCGAGTATACGGCATCTGCAAGAATCTTCAGTATTGAAGGAGGCAGATTATCTTGAAGAAGAAGAAGAAGAAGAAAACAAAAGGGAGGAAGCAGAGAAAGAGAAAAAGTATAGATGGAAGAGCAGTAATGGTTAGAGTGAGTGAGTGAAATAGAAAGCACAAGTAAACAACAATATGAGAGAGATAACCAGCAAGATCATTTTTACTGGGAGACACGGAAAAATACCGTAATATTTACTCCCTCCATACAAATGAATAACTTTAACACACCCAAGCCAAATTCGTAAAACCAGATATATATTCATGAAAATTCCATGAGAGGTCAAGATTTTTGAAAGTTTCACGAAATAGGTGATCAACAACATAACCAACATCAAACTTTTGCAGCGTGTGAAAGTTTCTCTCCCAGAAACAGACTATCTTTACCAATTTGCGAAAGTTTTACAGTAATTTGTAGAACTATATTAATGAGTTGGTTCTAGGACACCTACCCTTTGGACAACCACCCCCCGGACAACCACCCCCTGGACAACCACCCCCTAGGACAACTACCCCCTAGGACAACTACCCCCTTGGGCAACCACCCTCTAGGACAACCGCCCCCTGGACAACTACCCCCCGGACAACTATCCTAGGGGGTAGTTGTCTGGGGTGCTGTTGTCCTAGGGGGTAGTTGTCCGGGATGTAGTTTCTTAGGGGGTAGCTGTCCTAGAGGGTGGTTATCCTAGGGGTGGCTATCCGGAGGTGTATGTCCAGGGGGCGTATTTTTTATTTACACGGCAGCGAGGGGAAAAGCTCGATTAATTCCAATGAAACCGCTCGCGGAGAGTCTAGTCGGTAGTGTGTTTCGGATGGTGACGTTTAAAGGTCGGTCCCCAGACGTAAATAATCATATCTGATTGATACGACGTCTGTAAAAACCCAATACACACACACACACACGTAGATGTACTCTGTGTTGTTGGTACGTGGCCGATGGCATGTATATTATGTTCACGCTCTCGATTTCTCTGTGCCATGGTGTCGCATATAATATCATACTGCCGTCATTGTTTATTGCAGAAGACATCAAGAATATTTTGTTTTCTTGTTTTCCTTTAGATGTCTTTCATCGTTTCCTTCTCTAGATCAACATGTTAAGTACAATTCCCTTTATAATACACTGCTGAACTCGTACCCCGATTCGGTCTAGTCTAGACTCTTCGCGAGCGGTTTCATTGGAATTAATCGAGAAATTCCCCTCGCTGCCGTGTAAATAAAAAATACGCGTCCAGGGGGTTGATGTCCAGTGGGTAGGTGTCCGGATACGCAATGAGTCGTACCTGTCCAGATTTGGAGGGGGATAGTGCCATGAAGGGTTGTTTGGATGCTGATGACGGCTGGAACGGCTGCTTTCCCATGAGATGGGGACTCAAGAGAGGACCAACTTGAGGATGAGGAGCCACCTGTCCCATGGGTTTAGAGTGCACTACAGGCCTTCCCTGGGGCAGGCTGATGGGGCTGCGAGGGGGCGCGCCAGTGTTCTTGGCAGATTCTGCAAAATGAAAACCAAATAGAAGTGGCATTCAACTCATTTATTCAATATATTTTCCTTAGATAAGATTCTTCAGTTTCATTGTGTAAAATATTTATACCATTGTTATGTATCTGTTTATTTAAAAAATTTAATTTGAAAACCAACTTTGGTTGCAATAAAGGAGTAATAATGATCAGGAACAGGGTTTGTTTCTCTATGTCCTGAAAAAAAAAGGGAAAAAAAAGAAACAATTTGTTCTTGATATACACTTAAAATTGTTGATCTTACCAAAGAGTTCTGCCACTGAAACCTGCTTAGCATATCCTATTCTAGATGACGCACTAGACTCCTGACCAGCATTCTGATTGGGTTGCTCTGCTGGCTCATTGGGAGTGTCCACTGAACTGATATTGAGGAGGCGACATAACTCTTCTGTTTGAGACTAAGAATCAAATACAAAGATTGAAAGCAATTAAATGATAATTCTTTGCTCAACAAGTATTAACACAACTTTCCCAAAGGACAATGAAGGACTGAAAAACAGAAATGGCTGAAGGCAAGCATCAGGATGGGTTAGAGTAAAAATGATTTTAGTTGAGGCGCCCTCGCAATATATGTACATTGCCATCTCAATTAAATGTCTTTGATTGGAACTGTTCTGGAAATTAGATCGACTTGGGCGATAAGTGCACTTAAAAAGATTGATTAATACAGGCCTCGAATTATGTCAAATTTGGGTCAAGGCCACTTTTTTGAGAGGGCACAAATCCACTGAAAGGGGCACAAATCTATCCTGAGGGGCACTTAGGCCAAAGTGGAAAGTGTGAGTAAAATCACCTCACGCCGTTTTAATGGGGGGGGGGGGGGATTTGCATGTACCATTATCACAACTAAACTCTTAATTGTTTTCTGATTTAATTCCCGACCCTCCTCCCGAGAAAAATTCAAGTTTTTCACTGATTAAAAACTCTGAAAACGCACCAAAAAAAGGTCACAACGCGAAGTAAAGATGTTGAACCAACGATGGGTAAACAAAACTTACCGATATTGATTGGTACAATTAAAAAGGATGTAGCAGGATTGAAAAACTAAGCCTGAGTCATTACGGTTTTTGTGCCAAACGTTTCAGTGATTTCGATGAAGATATGCTTTCATATCTCCGTATCGGCAATGAAGTCCCGCTAATAGTTATAAATTTAGGAGTTCCAAAGTGGCAATGAAGTCTCGCCGATAATTATTGTTTTTAGATCTCCGTAGGGGCAACAAAACCTTGCCAATCATTATTGTTTTTAGAGCTCCGTAGGGCCAACAAAACCTTGCCCATAATTATTGTTGTTAGAGCTCCGTAGAGGCAACAAAACCTTGCCAATCATTATTGTTTTTAGAGCTCCGTAGGGCCAACAAAACCTTGCCCATAATTATTGTTTTTAGAGCTCCGTAGGAGCAACAAAACCTTGCCAATCATTATTGTTTTTAGAGCTCCGTAGGGCCAACAAAACCTTGCCCATAATTATTGTTGT
>JARBES010000120.1:20640117-20656475 GCA_030265145.1 Strongylocentrotus pallidus
AAACAAAACAAAGGGGGGGGGGTCCTCCAAAACACCCACAGGGGGTGGTTCAACCCCCAACCCCTGCGTACGCGCCTGTGTGCATGTATAAATAACATTTATACATAATGAATAATGGGAGTAGCAGTATCAGTAAAGTGATTTGAGAATCGCTATAATTAGTATTGGAGGCTGAAAGTTATGTAAGTGTATCAAAATTAATATTTTTGTATTAATTTCGCAGGCCTTGCTACCCATGAGATGAATTTCACCATCATCCGTGAGCAGTTCAAACCAAATCAGAGAAGAGCTTGTGAGCTGTGCTACCAAGAAGGTAAAAGGCCCTCTCTAAATTTTCATCACTGCTTTTAACCAGCCAAATTGAATGTACTATCTTTTATTCTTAGTCGTGCTGTATTATACTAGTGCTAATGATATATTGTATTACGAAAAACTATTGAAAAGATGATACATAGGAGTTTATCAATTTTAATATTATAGAATGAACATTATACTGTTTGGCATAGTTTCATTTAAATTGATTTGATTGGTTTGCGATTAGCGATTTGAGATTCTGCTTTTAACTTCCCTCTTTAGACCATGAAATGACGGATTGCCAGGGGCTCGACGCGCCCCCCGAAGAAAGAGCAAATGAGGTTTGTGTTTAAAGATACACCTATAATTGAAGATAAATGTATGAATATATTGATTATTGATATATTCATACATTTATTTATCCACATGCTTGTTACAGATATAAAATTACAGAAATTAATGTAGAATATTGTCATGATTATTATATTTTGAGGTTGAAAGGAATAGTGAAGAATGAAGCATTACAAGATAATTTAATGTTGTGTATGTCACTGTGGATTGCAGTTTTTCATATGAATTCCATGGAAGTCTGTATTCAGTATAATAATTAACAAAACCAAGATTCTTTTTTTAATACCTAACATTTGTTTGTTGAATATCGGCATTCATTTTCTGCAGTCATTTTCATTTACTTTATAAGAAATCATCTTCATATACTTTGTATTAATATTTTTTAAGTTGTCAAAATTATCGATAGTCTCTGCTTGAAGGTGTAAAAAGAAGGTTGAGAAAGTTTAGATTGCCCTGATTTTGTTACTGCTTTGTAACGTATGGAAGAATACCATAGACTTGTTATTGGATGTATCACTGTGTTCATTTAAAAACTTGGTTATTCCTAATGTATAACTTCATGCAGTAGTACTATTTTATTCACATTTAATATCTATTTTCACAGCCGGACCCCATTCCTGTACGTCAAGGAGCTGAAACAAAGTTCATATTCCTCAGACTCGATTTCCTCAAACGGGTATAAAAACTCATGTAGACTTTACTTTTAATTTCTCAATTGATATACTTTGAAGTCTATGAACAGATAGTTTCTCAGTTGAACAGTTAAGGTACTGTTGTATATTTGTCAGCAAATTCTGAACGTAGTTATAGATATATTTTTTTTAATGGGTGTAATAAAAATTTCCGGCTAAAATGTGAAGCTTTTTATTATGTCATTATGAAATTTACCTGTGTTGAATTTTTTGTGTTTTGTGTTAGCATTTTGTAAACTCATACAGGGAAAGTGCCAAAATTACCAATCTAAACTTGTCAGACAAAACTAGCTATCACGATAGAAACTGCGATCTTTTCAAACTAATATTCCACACTCAGTAATATTGACAGATTTTCATTATCAACTTGTACTTGTTTATTTTCACAGTATCTGGTGAATGAGCTGCTGGAAGGGATACATTTCCATTTTGACCAAGAGGTAAGTGAACTTTAGAATGTAGCCTGGAATGGTACTCCATTAGTGTTGTAAGCCAATTTGAATGTAAATAATTTGTCTTTACATTCTGCATCGAACTTTGAGTGAGTAAACATGTCGTTTATTACTTGAAGAGAATTTATAAGAACACCCATGAACCAGTAGTGCAGAATAAGA
Organism: Strongylocentrotus pallidus; assembly: GCA_030265145.1. NCBI lineage: Eukaryota > Metazoa > Echinodermata > Echinoidea > Camarodonta > Strongylocentrotidae > Strongylocentrotus > Strongylocentrotus pallidus. The sequence continues at coordinate 20,642,069 of JARBES010000120.1, forward strand.
AAGGGAGCAGAAAAGAGAGAGAGAGAGAGAGAGAGGGGGGACAAGAGAGAGAGAAAGAGAGAGAGAGAGAGAGAGAGAGTGAGAGAGGGGGAGGAGAGAGAGAGAGAGAGCAATATAAAGATAAAGAGCAATAATAATGTGAGATCAAGCAATGCAAAAACAAAGGAGATGTATGGTCTTAGAAAAAGAAATACCTCTGCCAGTGCCCTTGTGCTGGGCACTTTTGAAATGTGGAGAAAAAAGACTAGTTCATTCAAAGATTCTTTTTCTTTCAATCTATCTTCTGCAGAGAGTCATTGATGACTGGGTGTTTTTGTGTTTCTTTGTGGGTAATGACTTCTTGCCTCATCTGCCTTCACTCAACATCAGGTCAGTATCATCATAGGTCACGTCAGATAAGGGATATCACTCTCACCCTTCGTTAAAAAAAGTAATGAAGTTATTGCTTACTTCTGAAATTCGAGACAACGTTTTGATCCTGAAATTTTGTATTTCATAATGTATTTGGATGCTGTTAGGTTATATTAGTAAATGTAGTAACATCTGTAACAAATAAAAATTATATATTGATTTAATAACCATTCTGTAACCCAGTTTCCGATGTGAAGCAAAGTTCAGAACGTTCTTGTACAGGGTTGACATTTCATGGTTATCTACTTAAATTTGTAAGTACTATTTGTATGAAAGTTATAGCGCCGATCGAAGTATATACGTTTTGCGCAAAAGTATCCCAGATGACTGCAGTATTTTCCATATCTCATGGTAAAGGGTACGAACGCGCGTCAAAAAGTGAATGCACGTTTAAACACACGAAACCTAAAACTATGGGTGTGTATGCCCGCAGCCCTTGACAATTGCTTGAATGAGAGTATGAAACTGTTTTAATCCCTGTTTATAATGTTGAAGTAAAACAAAAATTTTAAAGGAACGCATTAGGCTGTAATAGGGATAATTGTGGCACTAGATATCATACAATTAGTATTAATACTATTACATGGCTTTTCTTTTATGGCAGTAGAAAAGGTACATACAACGAAGAAGCAAGGAGAGACTTGTAATTCCGGAGTCATATGAGAATAGTCATTGTCTCCAAACTTTGGAGAATCAAATCAGTCACTTCATTATGAACTTCCACACACGTAAAACACAATATGAAGAGAGAGCCAGCTAGAAGGAGGGTCTTGATCTAATGGTGATCAAAACTCAACTCTCCTCCGGAAAGTCAGACATGTAATATTTATAAAGAACGATACAATAATATTATGACGGTACGTTACATTGTGTCAAAGGAACAAAGATATGAATGAGGGGAGCCAAAACAATGGGCAACTTGTTAGTTAAATGTATGGGGCTTAAACATAATAAATGTGGTCTTTCCTGGGAAGGGGATTATAAATGCACTTTGTCTTTCTATGGAGAAGGATTATAAAGAAATAACCTGGCTTTTAAGTGCATCTTGACTTTTAAGTGCACAAGAAATAGCCGATTCAACTTCACTTACCAGAAAGAGTAGGTAGTACTGGAAACTCGTGTTATTACATTGCCATAACACATCGAAATTCCCTTCCTAATGATATAAAGGAAATAGAAAAAATTGCTCATTTTGAGAGGAAATTAAAGGAATTCCTAACAGTGAGAGTCAGAGGAGAGAAGCAAATGACATATTATATGATTGAAGTAGCCTTTATGATCGAAATAGCCAGAATACAGATTTTTTTCGCATGCCGGTTCTTACTTTTTAATTTTGTATATACTTATGTTTTTGTACGTTATAGAAAGTCGACATATGCATCATTTTTTCCCCTTCCTTCTCCTCCCCCTCCTCCTTTTTTCTTCTTCTCCTTTTTTCTTTGTCTTCTTGTACTTATTATTATTTCTATCATCAATTTAATGTTGCTATTATCATTATCATTATTATTATCTTTAATAATTTTTTTCTTCTTCTTGTCCGTCTGTAAATTATATAGAACTTTGCATGAATTATGATTATTTCCTGTATGTCCTATCTGTGAAATTTAAACGTTAGCAGTGTCCTAGTATTCAAATTATGCAAGGAACCCGTGTAATATCTAGACTTCCCTGTCAGACACTATTGAGTGACCGACTGACATCTTTTTGTCTTTGATAATGATATACATACAATGAGCTGTAACAGGTATATGATCATTTGTCTACAATAACCCATTACTTGTGAGGCCAAAATTAAGCTGATTGAATCTTTGTGCAGAAACAAAACGTTCGACCATTCGGTAAAAGGGTCTGAAAATCAGACTTTTACTCAGGTGATTGCAATCACTTATGTCGATTCGACAACTAATGGTCGTTATTCTCCCACTTAACGACATTTTCAAGCCCTGTTGTTTTGAGGGAACTTCTAGATGAGTATTGTCTTTCAAATGCCATAACCTTGTCCTTTTTTGACCTGCAAATGGGACATAGTTTATTTAACTCGTCATTATGCTTGTCTTAACAGGGAAGGGGCGATTGACATACTGATACGACTTTACAGGAACGCTCTCCACAATACAAAGGTAAAAATGTTGTGCTGATGAAGATGGAACATGGTCGTCTTCATCTGAGGGTGAAATGTGTCTCATAATTTCTGGTGTAGTGTCTTGTTTGATATTGAATGAAATTATATTCTCATCATCATAATTTTCTTATGTTAATTTGGAACAGAGTTGCCTATACTTCAGGATTCGTTACCAGTTCCTTGAAATAGTGATCCGACATGTGCTACTGACAATTGCTTTCATTTTGGGCTTTACTTCTACTAAAGTCATATGGTTGGTTACAGCTTGGTGATATGATTTAGGGACAGGGTCCATATTTGGTAGAGCGCTTAGAAGGAAATTAGCTATGAAGAGATTGTTGGTAAAACATGTAAAATAGAACCCTTGAAACCCTCCAATCATCCACATGAATATATGGTTATCCACTTGAGGTGAAAAAGAAAATGAAAAAAAATCCTGTCTCTATTGTTTTACTAATTTAAGCAATTTCTCGCGTCGTTCCTAGGATTATTTGACTAAGAATGGAGTGGTCAACCTAAAACTTGTCCAGCAGTTGATGACCGACCTGGGTAAAGAAGAAGATGAGACCTTCAAGAAGAACATGCCAGCAGTGAGTCTATTTGTAACTTATTCCATTAAGTTATGCAGAGTTTTGCTTCTCTTATCTTTTCATTTCTTTTGCAAAAGCTTCGCTCAATTATTTCACAGAACTTCATCAGGTGATGGGAATGATGTCATGAAAGGGCAAACTGTAGTGATAACTTTCATGCAGTGAAGTTGTTTCAAAATTCAGTTATGAAGACATTTGTAGCACCAGAACATTAGATTGATGTAGGTTGAATTGATCAATGAAAAAATGTGTAAGGAATTTTCCTTTGTTTATTATCCTAAGGATTCATGCATGTCCCAGCTTTAACCTTATAATAGGGACTTTTAGATTCGCACGAAGACAATGGGGATTGCTACGATCGACGTCCTTTTAATGCACTGCTTTGAATGGAGGTCACACGTATCAGTCCACGCAAATCTAAAAGTCCCTATTTATGTTTCTTCAAACCCAATGCTATATTCTTGCTCCACTAAAGCTTATTACTGGTTGACCATCAGCGTGGGGATGCTAGGATGCCATCAAGGGATAATGCCAACAAGGTGTGTAATACCAGTATTTAAAAATAAATATTATTGGATAAAGTAAAAAATAACATAGGAACAATCATAAAGTTACATAATTATGTTTTGGTTACAAGGTGATTCTCTTATTTGTTCCCATGCAAATATAAATTGAAATTACTGTCACTTAAAGGTAAAGACTGGTAGTGGTAAAATTGCGGTTCAACGGTTTTGGTTGCAAAATATCTATTCAGTTTGTTTAGATATTGCCTTCAGAGGTTTAGATGGCAAAACTTAAACCTAAATTCGCAAAAAAAAAAAAAATATATGCCCAAATGATCAATTTTGTAGTGCATACGCGATATCTATCCAGGCCGGATCGATATGATAATTTACCAAATATATCAATTAGTAGGTGGTTTCCTGTCAAAATTTGTATCATCACGTATTAGGCAAAACATATTCTTTTACATGATTGGTAATAAGAGCTTCCATTTCATTTTTTGAGAGGGGGGCATTTCCAAACTGGTCTTAGATAAGTTACATATTTTCAATATATTCCAGATGAATTATAACACCAAATACAGGAACCCTTTTGCTCAGCTTTTCTTATAAAAATTGTTGCTTTATCGATGTTATTCTGCAATGGAGTGCATCATGTCTCTTTTCTTCAAAACCCAAAATGATGTTTTCTCTTGTAAATTCAAAGGGACTTGGTAACATTGTTCCTTAATTCCTTAATTCTCGCAACTACATTATTACAATTTTGTTATATTTTAGGTGAATGAAAAGCGTCACAAAGCAGTAAAATGGCTTCATATACCATTCCAGACATTTAAGTGATGACAAAAAAAAAACTATTTTATTCAATATTTTCATGAAAAAACGGTTGGGAAAATTCAAAAATTGGCTAGGAGAATATACTGTTAGAGGGTGTCGCACAGTGACGCCTTCAAAGAAAACCATAAATATCTTTGTGGTTTGAGATATTTTTTCAGGTTTGTTTGCATGTTAGAGGGTCAATACAGTAGAAGGAACACAATACATTTCATACAAAAATTACGCAGTTTTTCAACCTTCAACAGTGTTACCGAGTCACTAAATAGTATTTTCACGTGTATGTTCATAATATATCCATTGTGCTGCCTCATTCCATTTTCTTGTTTCTAAATTAACATACACAAAAGAAGTGCACAATATCTTCTAACTCTCTTTTACAAAACTAACATTTTCCGTCATTATCTAGTTTCGTCTTGTACAGTTGCTTGCTTAAAAATAAAATTGTATTTCAATTTTGTATTGAAATACAAGATTGACATACTGTAGCACCAGGGGGTGTTTCACAAAGACTAAGATCGACTTAAATTGGACTTGAACTATAGCAGGCTGTTCATGCCACTAGTTCCTCAAAACCATTCCTGGCATTGGTTTCTCACGGGGCGTACAATTCGTGGCCACAAATCTACAGAATTTACTTTTTTTGATGGTTCATTATTGAAGTAAATATAGTATCTCAAGATCATTATTGAGAGACCAATGGTGAGAGCAACCGGTGGCATGAATGGCCTGCCATACTTCAAGTCCAACTTAAGTCGATCTTAGTCTTTGTGAAACACCCCCCGATTTTGATGAATCTCATACTTAGTTTTGAAGCATGTTGCATAACCCTAATAAAGAATTAATTTGTATTTAAGATATTTTGGAAAAAGATTTTAGCCCCCAAAAGATAAACACTGAAGAAAAAAACATGTAAAAATCATCTATCAGGCAAAATGCAAAACAAATCATGAAGGATTTTATTTAAAAAGAGCAAAAATGTATATATCTCATCAAATTGTATTTAAAAAAAATCTTGTTGCATTGATTAACTTTTGGGAGAATTGTAAATGTATATTTTAAATATCTCTTAGAAATATGGTACTTTATTTGATTGAGATAATTCATATTTGAAAGATTTTGCGATTCAACTCATTTGACTCATTTTTTTTTGTTCATTACACAATAACATCAACATTACCAGTTTTTTATTCTTTAGAAGATAACCTTTGGGGTATTTTTGTTGTATCATGATCAGAATCCAGCAGATGCAGAGGAGGAAGACACAAATGATACCGTAAGGTTAGTAGATTATGATTAGGAGTGTGATGGTGGTTATGAGGAGGAGGAGGAGGGTAAAGATGATGCTCGTCATCATAATTGGAAGGGTAATGAAGAGGAGGAGGATGATGATGAAGAAGAGTAGGAGGACGACGAAGCAGAGGGGGTGAAGGATGATGATGATGATGGTTAGAGGGATAATGAAAAGAAGGAGGTAGATGATGACGATGAGGATGAGGTGGATGATGATACTGATGATGATGAAGAGTAGGAGGAGGATTATGATTAGGTTGGAAATGCTTAAGTGGTGTTTATGATAACAATAAATGTTTGTAGAAGTTTAGGAAGCATGGTAATGACATCTTCATTATGTTCATTAAATGGATAGTTGAATTTTGTTGCATGAGGGCACCACACAAAATATTTGTGTGTGTGAGATAATCAAAAACTGAGTCAAACATAGTGACAAAATCATCTTTGTTTGATCAAAATCAGATCAGAGACGGCTGAAATACCCATCATTATAACCGTTTCTAATATTTGCGATGCCCCACAAATATTCGATCATTTTGAACCAACGACATAGCGCCTTATACGTTTTATTCCAGCCGATGCCAATGTTGGCTTTTTGTTGGCTTTTTCGTTTTGGTCATATACGCACAACCAGCCGGTTTGGTATTTGTATTATTAATTAATTAATTAACGGTGACCGTATTTATTTTTCTCACACATTTTGAGATCTAAAATTACCTTTCATAGCAATTTTAGGGGGCACTAGAAATGTCATAAATAAGATTAAGAGCAATAACTATGCAATTTGAATGCATGTGCGGTCTAAGAATAAGAACGAGAATACACCCGACGGCGGCTCTGTACTTATAGCGAAGAAGAAGAACTCAACTATCCCTTTAATTTGGCATGCTTTTACTGAAAATATAAGTTTTCAGCTATCACAGGGTTTGTAAACAACTCTAAAAGAAAACAGCTTTCATGTGTCATAATGGTTTAAAGTGACCTCTTGAATACATATTTTTGACATTTACGTGTAGAATATGCCCCCTCATGTCTGTAAGAAAATAATGAATGATTTTGTTGTTGTTTGCAGGTTATGGGAAGAAGGCCGGAAGAAGCGTTACTATCAACACAAGCTTAAAGTTGCTTCATCTGACCACTTTGATTTCCGTGCAAAATTTGTGAGTAGTTGTGGGGAATAAAATTAAGCGCATTATGAGATAAACATGTAAAACTTCGTTCACAGTTGCTGTGGTTTAATATGAGGGAGGATTAAATTACTTTGCCACAAATATTTATATCTTATAACACACATATATGTGAGTATTTCATTGTAGGGCCTTTAGGCACTGTTTTGTTTCATTCCCACTTGCCATTTTATTTAATAAACAAAACATTGCTTCAGTTGACCACATCAGTTTACCACGGCATGTGTGATCAAGCTTTGGTTGTTTATATAAAAAATGTGAAATTCTGAGCATCTTAGGTTGCCCGTTATAAAGAAGTTTGAGTTCTTGGAAAGATGAAAACTAATTTAAGAACTTTTCATTCTCTTTATGTTAAGAAAAAAAAAAGTCCAATTGAAAGGGTGGTTCTTCAATTGCCCTCATTTTCGAAATATGAAAAGTAACAGCTAAGGTTGTGAACTGCAACTTTCATGCCACATGCATGTTACTATAGCAAGGCTGATCAAAATTCTTATCATTTGGATGATTCCAAAACTTTACAGTACACACACAAACTTATGTGCTACATGATCAACCTTTCCAGTTGCTGCCACACAGTTTCTTTCACATTGTAATTCCATGACCAGACCCCAAGTCCTTTGAAATCGATATAAGGTCTATTATTCTATTATAGCCTAGAGTGATCACATTACATAAGACATGATTACATGTTGTGGAGTGTGAGTCATTACAACAATACAAACAATAAAAGAGTATAATTACCAGGGGCGGCGATCCCGGGGGGACGGGGGGACACGTCCCCCCTCAATTTGTTTAGGGGGGATCGTCCCCCCTGGAAATTTGAAAAAGTGCAAAACAAATTGTATAGCATACTGAATAATTAATGCTACACACTTTTATGCTCCGGAGGGCCCAAGAGTGCAGCGTTTAGCCTAATAAAATTGCAAAAAAAAATGTCGCTCGGGCGCGACGCTCCCTCGCATAACATCCTTGTAAAAAAAAAAATCGCATTTCGTCCCCCCCGGTCATTAACAGAAATCGCCGCCCCTGATAATTACAAAAATATCAAACAAAGTATTGGCTGGAAGTTTTCTGAAGAAATCCTTAAAATCATCCATCAGACTATTCATTATTATACTGCATGTGGGATATGTCTTTGTTATTATGGATGTGTCCTTCAGGGGGGGGGGAATGAACTTTGATTCCCTACACTACAGGTTGTACATGTAAATAAAGAAACCTGTGAAAAATCACTGTAATATTAATGTCCATATGTAGTTCTGCAATAACTGTGAGTTTCCCTGTTCTTTCTGTTTTATATCTTTTTGTTGTTCTGTTTTGTTCTATAACATTAAAAAAACTATCTAGAATAAAAGGGAATCTCAAAAAGATGTGTTTAACAATGAAGAAATGATAACAAAGTTGTCAGATATTTATATACCCAATTTGTAGTATTTGATGATAATGATAAGAGATTATTATTGACCATGGGCCCATCTTATATTTGCGATTGATATCAATATCGCATCTACTTACATAAGAGATAGGAGACTGCAAACTTGCGATTGATTAGAGGAAACTTAGCTCTTTATAAAACGGCACCCAGGTCATGTGAATCTGCCAAGAAAACAAATTAACCAAATTCTCTGTATAAGATAATTACCAGTCCTTCTCATATCCCTTGATGTGTCTTTCTTTAATCGTACCATTTTTGATTGATTGATTTGTCAGGTGCGGTGCTATATTGAAGGTCTCTGCTGGGTGCTTCGATACTACTATCAAGAATGTGCCTCATGGAAGTGGTACTTTCCTTATCACTATGCCCCCTTTGCTTCTGATTTTCTCGCTTCTGATTTTCCGGATATCGACGACCTCAGCATTAACTTTGAGAAAGGAACGAAGCCCGTAAGTACATGTTCTCATGGAATTACAGCATGATGTAATTAGACCATTGTAATGTTTCTGCTTACAGATTGCACATGGCACCACACTGAAACATTGCACTGACACCAATTTTGCTAAAGCTGAAGGTGACCACGGACAGTTATTGTTATCATTCTGTGACCATAATTATACCCTCACTTATATACACTTAACATGGTTCAACTGACCAGTACAAGCATTCGCACCTATCTTGCAATATACATTTTACATTTCCTTCACGTTTAGCCTGCTTGAACTTAAAATGAGAGCATGCTAGATTTACAGTTATTGTTATTGGAGTATTGTGTGTAATTCGATGCAGAGCGGCAACACTAAAAAGGGTAGAAATTCAATGTCACTTGATAATTGTATGTGATATATTGATCATTTAATGTTGTAGTTTATGCACCAAGTCTTTTCTAACAGCGATCCAATAATTGCAGCTGGTTTTTCATCAAAGGTTTAAATTTTGGGTTCGGGTTATGATCAGGGTTTGGATAAGGTTTAGGGTTGGTGTAAACATTCTGTGGATCCGTTGTTAAGTTCAGATTTTGTATCTGTGTTTGAAATTGATCATGGCCGGAGCATGCTTGTTGTTGCTGGAATATTTATCATACGATCTTTCTTTCCCTTCCTGTGATCAGTTAAAGCCCCTGGAGCAGCAGATGATTGTAGGATTCAATAAGAGATACCTACCAAATACATGGAGGAGTAAGATGACGGATGACGTAAGTTAGGAAAGATTTCAGATAGTTAGACGCGAGAAACAAACAAGTTTGCTGAAAAGACAAAAGTTCAACGGTTTCTAACAATTTCAGACAATTTTGAATCCTCAAAAGGAAAGATTTAAGATAATGTAGTCTTGAGATATACATGTATACAACTTTGCTCAAAAGACAAAAGTTCAATCACAAATGCATGCGATTCTAAATCTCCATGTACATTTATGAAGTGTTCTATTATATAGAGCATGCGATTCTTATTGATTTTCTACCCAACATGTGGTTTGTTGTTATTTTTGTTTCATGGTATGTATGTAATCAAGTATTTACAGACATGTGTCAATCATCACTTCGAAGACAGTAAGATGACCACCTTTTTAGCTCAAAACTTTGGATAGCATTCTTGCTGTTGTTCTTTATTTCTCAAACTGTAAAATATGATATCTTAATAAACATGTGATGACACCTATTCATGTCTGTTTTTGAATGATAACGTTCAGTTTTTATAGCATGCATTTCTAATAATTAGTTCTCTTAGATTTAGCTTGATGTCCTAGAATGTTTTTTTAATTTTGTTTCCTTCTTTCATTCAAAGAGATATTAATATCCTATTGCATTTAATATGCATGATATACTGTAAGGCCTATGTGGTTGTGCTATCCACATTTGCCCTTTGAATTAGAAAAATGTACTGCAGATGTGGTTTTTTTTGTATATCATTTGTTGTCTTCAAGAAAATTTGATCTAAACATTAATTGTCTTACAATGAAATTGTTTTCTTGTGTAATCTAAGGATTCACCCATCATTGACTTCTATCCAGAGGACTTCCAGATTGATCTCAATGGAAATAAGTATCCAAAGCAAGGTAGGAACATGAGTTCATACGACATCTGTATTAACCCTAATATGGCCGGACTTGATGTTACCACCCATATCCCAATTCGAAATACAACATATTCTGGGACTGAACATTTTGAAAATTCGAAAGGATTTAAGACGATTTTTTGTGTGATTCAACATTTGCTTTAGCGACAAATTGCTACAAGTTTATTTTGTCGCACATATTGGAATGGTTAGGGTTGCAATTACATTTAAAGCTAATGTTATTTCTTTAAAGGGAAATAACCTATGAAACAATCATGCGAGAGCACACAATTATGTTTGTAGAAATGAAAAGAAAAAAACAGGATCTATTTAACCTTACCATTATAGTATACTTTCACTTTGAAGTATCTGCATGTTTATATTATGTAGGAATCTAAAAAAATACAAACATCTATTTCAATTACCTTCCAGTTGTCTTATAATGGAAGATATAATAAATACTGAAAATTGCTCGGCTGAAAGCTATTCATGATGACATGTCATTTAGCAGACGTATATTAGATCTTAAACCAAATGCTTTTCAACTTTGCTTTTACTGAAACAAACTAGATAATTCTGGACAGGGGTTGAAAGCGTACTGCATACTCAGCAAATTACTAAAATTTCAACCAGTTTGAGTAAAGCCCCTTTGAAATACAATACGGTTCACCGTGTCATGTCTGAACGGGTCTTCAAATTATGAATACTACAATGGATAAATCACGGTCGGGAGCTTGGGCAGAATGTCATATCGTAGTTTTGTGTTTTCGGGCGAGGGAGCCCGAAAACAAGCGAGATTTTGTAATTTTGAATGATGAAATTATGCATTGTAGAAAAACCCAAAGCCAATATATACGTTTTTTAATTTTATTTGTATCTAGCCATATTTGTAAACGTCCCCAATTGGACTCGGGACCGCCGCCCCTGTCCATGAATACTACAAGCATGAGTTCAAATACAAGAACATGCGAGTTGGCACGAGCTGATGCCAAATGAAGGGCAAAATAAGAGTTGTGAAGCGGCCCGGCCTCTACCGTTAATTTAAAGTTTGACTGTTGAGTATATAGCTTCTAAAGACATAAAAAATCATGTGTCCTTTTCAAATTTCTCACCAAAGAGTGATGACCTTTGTAGCGCAGGGGTTGTTTTTGTCTCGCCTGCGTAGCAAAAACCGAGGCATAGGCGCCGCTTTTCCGGTGGCGCTTTTCCGGTGGTGGCGGCGTCAACATGAAAAAAATAACCAAGGTTAAGATTTTGAATTGTTAATATTAGGGTGGGTTCGGGGAGGATAGCCTGCGGGCTCTAGTCATTTAGTTGGCTCTTTCCATACCCAGGCTGCCTAGCCTGATGCACCCATAACTGAGATATTATACATGTAGCCTATGTATATTCGATCTTTGCATTATGTTTGTCTGTTATTTGTTATACAAAATGCCAAATGAAATAATAATAATATAATTTAGAAAGTATAAGTTTGTATTCCATGGAACTTGGACTAAAGGGTTATCAAGTATCCCCAGTCATGTGATTAGAATTTCGGGTCACAAAGTCAAGGTCAAAGGTCATTTGGGGTCAACAAACTTAGACTATGTTGTGGCGTCATCATCAAAAACTTAACCTGAGCTTAAGTTTTTGTTTTTTGATATAATTTTGAAAGTGTAATCCATTATTCAGTGAAACTTATACTAAAGGGTTATGAAGTATCCTCAAATATATGAGTAGAATTTCAGCTCACTAAATTAATGTCAAAGGTCATTTCCCGTCAACAGACTTAGACTATGTTGTGGCATCAGATTAAGATTTTGAATTTTTTATCATAATTTTGAAATTTGCCAAAATTGAACTATTTATTGCTTTCACTTCCAGAACCGAATTCGCAAATTATGAAAGATATAAATCGTTCTCTTTATGCATTTATATGGGGTAACAAACCTGATAAAATAAATAGAGAACAAATGTGTCAACTATATAATAAAGGTGGGGTTAAGATGATTGATATTTACATTCATGCTAAATCCCTGAAAATATCATGAATTAGAAGATTTGTAACTGATTCTCAGATAGAAAGTTTCACTTTTCACATGTTCAATTCATTCTTGCCCCAAACCTATTTTTATGCCTCCGCTACAAAGTAGCCGGGGGCATTATGTTTTCGGGTTGTCCGTCCGTACGTCCGTACGTCCTGTACGTCTGTACGTCCGTACGGCCTGTACGTCTGTACGTCCGTACGTCCCGTTCTCGTGATCGCGTTATCTCAAGAACCGCTTGATTGATTTCCACCAAACTTGGGTCATGTTTTCATGTATGTATCTTGCAGAGCCAATGAATTGATTGGATTTTGGGGTCACGAGATCCAAGGTCAAAGGTCACATGGCTCATTATGTATGCAAAAATAGCTCGTGATCGCGTTATCCCAAGAACCGACTGATGGATTCCTGCCAAACTTAAGTCATGTATGTATCTTACACAGCCAACGAACTGTTTAGATTTTGGGGTCACAAGGTCAAATGTCAAAGGTCCCAGAGCTCATTATGTATGCAAAAATAGCTTGTGATCGTGTTATCTCAAGAACCAATTAATGGATTACATCCAAACTCAGGTCATGTATGTATCTTGCAGAGCCTACGAGGTCAAAGGTCACAGGGCTCATTATGTATGCAAAAATAGCTTGTGATCGCATTATCTCAAGAATCGATGGATGGATTCCTGCCAAACTTGGGTCATGTATGTATCTTGCAGAGCCAATCAACTGATTAGATTTTGGGGTCACCAGGTCGAATGCCAAAGGTCACAGGGCTCATTATGTATCCACAAATAGCTTGTGGTCGCATTATCAAATTACTATCAAACTCAAGACATGTATATGTATCTTGCAGAGCCAATCAACTGATTAGATTTTGGGGTCACCAGGTCGAATGCCAAAGGTCACAGGGCTCATTATGTATCCACAAATAGCTTGTGGTCGCATTATCAAATTACTATCAAACTCAAGACATGTATATGTATCTTGCAGAGCCAATCAACTGATTAGGTATAGGGTCATCAGGTCAAAGGTCATGTGGCACATTATGTATGCCTATAAATAGCTTGTGCATGCATTATCATTAAAACCGACGGATGGATTACAATCAAACTTGAATTTTCAAAATTGTTTCTGTTTTGGTTTGTAAACTTTCTCTATGGCGGAGGCATCATTTTTGACTGCTCGCAGTCGAAGTTCCATCTAGTTTTCACCTGTATATGGGCTCACATTATTTTAGAAAATTAGCAGACTTGACTCCAAATCATTTTGGAAAGAGGTCCTTTTCGCTTGGTCAGACGTGGTCGAACTTCTTATTGACGACATTGCATGTCAACTTCTCTGGAATAACCCCCACATTAAAATAAATGACAAAGGGGTATATTTTGGGGCTTGGAATTTTCGAGGAATACGTTTTGTGAACGACTTCCTAAAAGTGGATTGTTTTTTTTTTCTTCATATTTTGAGTTTCAGCGGAGATTTGACATACAAACAAATTTCCTCCAGTACTATGGTCTTTGTAATGCAATTCGGTCAGGTTTTAAAATAGTACACATGTAGCTCCTAGTAAGGCCTTAGAACCTATCATTCCCGAAACCGTGCACCTTGTGGTGAAAACAAATGTTAGTTGTTCACATATTTATCAGTCTTTTCTAAAATAAAGAAAAGTAAAAGAATGTAAAGCTCTTACAAAGTGGATTTTTTTAAACAGATTTTCAAGATGTACTTTGGGGTTCGTACTGTCAAATTTCATTTCAGTCAACAATAGATATCAACATGAGGTGGTTTTAAATCAAGATTTTAAATAGAATATTATATATGAAGGACAGTTGGTTAAGATTTGGTGTAGTGGCTGACAAGAAGTGTACTTTTTGTAGTAATAATGATGAAACTATCATACATGTTTTTTGCTTTTGTAACTATTCTAATGAAGTATGGTCGAAGTTAGAGTTCTGGAT
>JARBES010000120.1:20852349-20862681 GCA_030265145.1 Strongylocentrotus pallidus
GTGGCGGGGGGGGGCCTCCCAGGCCCCCCCCCCCAGTACAGTAAGGGATAAGCCCTAACCATTCCTTCTACCACTGAGCCACCTAACTTTGTATCCCGAAGAGGCTACCCTATGAATTAATTATGAACCTGGAACCAACAAGTTCTAATACTTTGATTCTAATCCCTGAGCTAACCCATTTTCTTCTGACCTTCCTATGTCTTCTGAGAAAGTTGGAATGAACAGGACTAATTCAAGACTCGGCTTAGAATCAGCAACAAACCTTTTCAAAGAGAATGCTTCAAAGGACAAGGCAAACACATTCCATTCTTACCTTTCTTTGTATTCCCAGGAAGCTGGCATGTACAAGGCTACCCTCAGCCAGGCAGACCATGTTGAAATTGAGGGCCGACGGGTGAAGATGCTGCTCGGGTACAGACTGGCAGGTGGACTGGTACTTGGTTAGACTGCCCTTGTCCAAATGAACATTCTGTTTACAAGACATGGCACGCAAGAAAATGAAAGAAGGCAACAAGCATACAAACATTTAAGATGAAGTGCTAAGCAGCATCTATTACATGTGAATTTGAGTTGAATACTTTTCCACTTAATATATATGTGTGTGTATGTGTGTGTGTATGTGTGTATTTGTAGGGCTTGTCTGTTGTTATACGAGTTTTCTCTGGGGCAAAATAAGTTTATGTAATTTCAAATCTTTATTATGTTCATCACATTTTGTTTACCTTTGGGGGAGATATCTCGACAAACTCATTCATTTGGGTTGTTATAACTTCCCTTTTTCCATTATTGTTTAATATTTTAATGTACTTATGTATATTCTAGTGAAATATTTTGCATGTTATTTACAGTACCTTTTGCATATGTATGTGTTTCTTGTAATGTGATTTTTATGGAAATGAATAAACTTAATTAATAATTTATTCCTTGAATACTTGTAATGCCTAAGGGCAGCTGCTATACTATGTCGGTGCCTTGAGCATCCCATGGAACGAATACATGCACAATATAAATGTTGCTAGCATTGTTAGTGATAGGTGATTTAACTCTATCATAAGGTAACACTAAAAAGGTCAAGTTGTTTAATCACTTGACGGGAAATGCAAAGGTTGTGGGCTTTAAGCCTTGGCACAGCACTTATTGCTCCTCTCCACCATTATCATTGTGATTGGATTATCATGTGCACGCCCGTAAAAAGAGGACTAGCTGGAATACTCCCCAGGGAGTGGAGTATGTAATTGTAACATGCAGAAGAGTGATTAAATCCAGTGCCTGGTACAATTACAATACGGTACGCGCTTTGGTCAGTTAATGGTAAAACACTTCATAACAAACAGGTATTATTATTATCAAAACTAAGAATGGTTGCAAGTATTCCATTAGATTCCTCTTTAACTATCTATCAACGGGTACATACAGCCCCACACCCTCATCCAAACAAGGAATCATGGGAGAAATGGAGGTTCTTTACCAGAGCAAAATCCGGAGCCGCAGCATCTACCACTGCTTCTAGGTTATAGAAAGAGAAGTAAGGTGGAGGCTCAGTCAGCTCATCAGACCTAAAATCATACAAAAACAAATGGAATCAAACAATAATTAAACATTTAATGAAATATTACAATGGATCATATTTAATCCAACAAATATGACATATGTTTCAATAGACTTCGTTAAATTTCGACTTATGTGTAAAATTCTTTGTCAAGCCCTTTTTTTATTGTCTCTGGATTCCATTTTCAATAAGGCGTAACAAAAAAGATGTTGTATTGCCCTTTGCGGCCGACCCAAAAATCTTGAAATCTATGGTTGGCTTTTTTTTTACCGTTTAAAAAAAAGAAAAATACATTATAGCATTCAAAACTGAGAAATATCAGCCCAAAGAGGGAGTAAAAAAATTAAAAAAAATTAAAAAAAAAGATTTCCCACCAACAGACCCATGTTTTGGCACCTAAAGGGCAATACAACATCTTTGTAATTAGTAATTGTTGAGTGTACTCAAGACTGCACTTTGCCCTTTGGAATGAGAGAATAGCTTAGTTTGGGGATAAGCTTGAGGCATTATTTGTAACCATTACCCCTCAGATCAGTCGATAGTCGTTTCTTTAAATCACTTACTTGATGAATGAGGGCATTTGAGCCTGGTAATAGCGGTCCAGATCAAAGAGGGCAATGTAATGGTTGGTCGTGTCCTGGGTTTCCATGTTGGCAGGACAACCCTCCCAGACAAACACTGCAAGACTCAGATCCATCGGGTTTACTAAACAACCAAACAATACAAAAAGAGAAAACATAAAAATGGTCAGCAACGTCAACTGTCCCTGTCTTTCACTTCTATATGAATCACTAATGACCTGCAATGCCGTGACCGTATAAACCTAATCACCACATTGCAATAGTGTACAAACATTTTTAAATTCAAAATCAAGTGAAGCCATTTAAATCACCTAGTACAAAGTGAGAGAAAATATTTTAATACTACTTGGTACTTGTTATCAAAATGTCCAATCACCTCAAATATATAAGTGTACATAATTTACATATTCATATCCTACATCTTCAAATCTACAAACAGGACAGATAATTCACTTTGCGTGGTTTCCGTACAGCCTACAGAAAGACTTCAAACTAGTCAAAAATTCTTCTCACAGATGTCGCACCACATAGAACACAGTAAAATAAAGGTCAAGTCAAAGTTGTTTAAACTTAGAGTGGATGAAGCCGCATTCCATCTTGTAAATAAACTCGCAGAACCTTTACGCAAAAAGACCACAAGCAGTTCAAAACCACCACGATCCATATAATGTAATCTTCATATAAATCACCTTAACTCTCTACAGGCTTTGGTTAACTAATGAAGCAACTAGGGGAATGCCACATTCAACTTTTGTCACATAGACAATGTTCATGTATAATATACTCTAAACAATGCAGCCGTCCAAGGTTTCATTCTGTGGCGACTAAACACACCTACTAAGATAAATAGTCAAAACTTTCATATGGAATTCTATACGAGACAAGAAACTTACCTTCTTCTTCGGCCGTGGAATCATCATGGATCTTGTACCCTGGAGGCACTGCTCTGTCCAGGGTATAGCAGGCTAGCAGACGACTGCCCAGGGAGTTCACATCACTGCTGTCCAGGGGGGTAGCGGTCAAGCAGTGCTCAAATCTACCAATGCAGTCCACTAGGTCCTGGGTTATGGCAAAGAGTTGAAATTAATGATTACAAAAAGTAGATTCATGCCTTGCTCTTGATTCCTGAAAATGACTGCACAATTAATTTGCAGTAGTTCTCTCTCGAGTACAATGACTGATAAGATCTTTACGTTACGATACTCTATCTGCAAGATCAGAAGAGAGAAACAATTTGAGAAACAGAGAGAAAGAGAGAGAGATTTAAAAACTAAAGAGCTGGGGCCCGTCTTACAAAGAGTTGCGATTGTTCCAAATCAATCGCAAGTCCTCCAATCAATCACAAATTTGTAGTCTCCTATCTCTTATGTATATAGTTGCGATTGATATCTATCGCAAATAAGTTGCGATTGATATCAACTCCTTGTAAGACGGGGCCCAGGGAGACAGAAACAGGGAGAAAGAAAGCTAAAGAGAAAGATAGGAAACAGAAAAAGAAGAATAATACAAATAAAAATGTAGAAGTTGCAGAAGAAGAACAAGAAGAGGAAGAAGAGGAAGAAGAGGAAGAAGAGGAAGAAGAAGGAGGAGAAGAAGAAGAAGAAGAAGAGGAGAAAGAGGAAGAAGAAGGAGGAGGCGGAGAAGAAGAAGAAGAAGGAGGAGGAGGAGGAGGAGGAGAAGAAGAACAAGAACAAGAACAAGAAGTTCAAGAAGAACAAGAAGAACAAGAACAAGAAGAAGAAGAAGAAGAAGAATCATCATCAGCAGCAACACACAAACACAGACACCAAGGTTGTACTCAAGACATGACATGAGGAACATACCTGGAACATATGTCCATGCTTTGGGTGTTGTGTCTTGCTCTCATAGGCCAGCTGGAATAGATGAATGTCAGTTAGAGCCTCCTGGTCCCTGTTATAAAAATAAATAAGAGTAAAGGGTGTCATGAACCAGTAATCAAGAAACTATTAAGTATTAAAGTTTTAAATGACCAAAAATAATAAACTTGACTATGCACATGTGGGACTATTAATTCACACTTCTGGTAACTACTTTTATGATATTATATATCAGAGTTTTAAATGAAATAAATATTAGACAATTCCATTATAATCTATATCACAGTAGTTACAAATGAAAAGGTCTGGATGATAGAATATTGCTGAAGAAACATTTACTCAGGGTAGCTTCATTGGTAGCAACTCTGCTTTTCATGCAGGCCCTACAATTATTATTATCCTAGCATTGTCAGATGCCTATTTAAAACACCTGGGTTGAGAGAGGCAGATGTGTCCAGAACACCTTCTCCAAGGATATTAGATCTATATGATCTTTCATACAGAGATTCAAGAGTTTTCACCAATACACCAAAGTGCTCCTACTATACACTGTACATCTCTCACTTTCCCCAAACCCTGAACACTGAAAAAAGATCAATCAAGGATCTTCTCTAGTTTCATTTATATAATACAATGCAACAAATTATATGAGCCACGTGAATGGGAGAGGGGGAGGGGAGGGGGGGGGGGGGGTGAGGGATGTCAATACTTACTTTGAATCGGAGAGCACTGGACCCCTAGCAACCCAGAGGTAACAGAAGTTTTGAGGATCATCCTCTGGTTCCTGGTAGGCAAAGTGTGTAACAGGTGATGGGTGGCGGCTCAATGGACCACTATACCTGTAAGAGAACAATAGAATAATAATTATATGCGTAATAATATAGAGAAATGAAGAAAAGGGGTGGTTCCTGGTAGGCAAAGTGTGTTACAGGTGATGGGTGGCGGCTCAATGGACCACTATACCTGTGAGAGGACAATAGAATAATAATTAAAAGCATAATAATATGGAGAAATGAAGAAAAGGGGTGGTTCCTGGTAGGCAAAGTGTGTTACAGGTGATGGGTGGCGGCTCAATGGGCCACTATACCTGTGAGAGGACAATAGAATAATAACTAAAAGCATAATAATATTGATAAATGAAGAAAGGGGGTAGTTCTTGAGAGGCAAACAGTGTTACAGGTGATAAGGAAGAAAAAGAAGAAAAAAAATTGTAAAAGCACAAAATTATTATATTAAAGATGTGCATGCGTGGGTATATATTCGTTTTTGAAGTAGGCAACTTGACAACATTTGATGTACGCATAAAAGGACACTAGTACCCACAGGAGCGTAATACCTGTTGGCTCAGTGTGCTGCCCTCTATATGCCCATGCATGAGCATTTTTAATGGCCCTTTGATTTACATGTGTGTCATGATCCTCAAAATTTTGAAATTTTAATGTTAATATAAGCTACATCAGCCTTCCCCAATAAAAGATGTTGGTTAAATCCTGAAAGTTATCTCCCTACTTTGAGCCATACTTGCAAAGCTGATATCCAATGATTCTATTTATCATAACCATGTCCTGGGACCCGTTTCACAAAGCCTTTTTTCAATGACAAATGACAAAAAATCAGTGACACATCTGCTGATAACCAATCAGAAGTAAGGATTTCAGTAGCTTATAACAAAAACTGCCAATTGTCACTGATGACAAGTTTTGTGAAACACCCCCCCCCCCCCCCCCCAGGAATTGTGTTATAGGGGTTCTTTCTTAATTTACACAGGCAAATTGCCCTAGACATCCTCAATTTCATCACTTGTTCTTACTCTAATGAGGTGTCGGCCAATCTCCACAGCTGGAATGACCCAAAGTTGAAACCGACAACGAGTGACCCGATCTGAGGAATGTAGGTCAGCGAGGTCACTGAGACTTCACCGATGGGGAAGGTCTTGAAGGTTTTACCGTCCGGTTTGCAGTAGTTGAACGAGTAATAGCTGAAGGCATCACCTAATGATAATGAAAAGAAAGAAAGAAAAAAAACTAGAAATATCGCAATCTGTATTGCCGCGCAATGCGAATGTATCCCCCGGCAGTGGCAGCGATTTTGTGTCATCCTTATGTTCGAAGGAGGGACAAAGATCCCCTATCCCCTCCCTGCTACAAAAGGATGACATAGAGATCGCCAAAAGTTATAGGTGTGTAGATTGTACTAAGATACACCTCCATACAAAATTCAAAAGAAATCCGTCAAGGAATGATGCAGTTAGACCGCACACTAGAGTGCACACAAAACAACTATCAAAATATGACCTTTGACCCTATAAAAGATGGAACACTGGAGGCAGCATCACCAAAATCTATAGGCTTTTACATTATACCCAGATACACCTTTGTTAATAATTTGAACCAAATCCCTTGAAAACTGTGGCCTATAGAGCGCACACAAACTATCCACAAAAATATGGTCTTTTACCCTATAGAAGACGGAACACTGGGGGCAGCATCACCCAAAGTTGTAGGTGTGTAGATTATACCAAGATACACCTCCATACAGAATTTGAAAGAAATCCGTCAAGGAATGTGGTAGTTAGAGCGCACACAAGATTATGACACGGCGGCGGATGCGGCGGCGGCATAACGCTGCTGAATCCAAAGTACCCCATCGGCTTACTGCCGGGGGATACAATGAGAAGGAGTATAATTTTTGTGAGAAATGTCAAAACGAAGGTTTGAAATGTGGTATAGAATATAGTATGGTCTCATCTACTAAGGTGGGACTTATCAGTACTATTACTTCTCTTTCTGCTTGCCTTGCAATTATTACTACTACAGCATTGCAAGGTAAACATGTAATACACCTGGATCGAGAAGGGCAAATGTGGTTGAAATGAAAACACAAGGATGTACGTATAGAGCAAGGATCAAACAAATGACTCATCATATGAGAGTCTGGAGCCTTTACCAATTTTGCAAGTGCTACCAAATATAATTATGCATAAGATATGTTAATTAAAAAAAATATTCGAAAAAAGTCAGATAAATAAATCAGTGATAGTCTAAAAACCAAAATGACTCAAGTCAGTTTGCAAAAAAATGGGTCGGAAACCCTAGAAAGCCCTAGAAAGCATTAACAAATCACTACAAACTTTTCGTAGACATATAAAGTTGAACAAAATCTTTGAACATACACTGCAAATATAAGCAATGGTCAAATCGATCGAGAATCAACAATATTAATTTACTCAACCAACAAAAATAAATGTTAAAAAGTACCGGTAGGTCGCACAAGGAATAGAAATTCAGATTGACTTAGGAAGTGTTTGATAAAGAAAAAAAAAAGAACCAAAAGAAAAAAACTCAAACATTCCAGCAACCACAATAGTCACAGTAAGAGGCAAACTTGAAACTAAATATGCAATATTATAAAATAAAACTTTCATATCAAATCTACCAAAAGTAAATCCAAAAGGTAATAGTTCTAAGAGAAAACATGATAATATATGAAATAGAATAAAAGTGAAAAGGAAATAGCACTGCAACTAAAATAACTTCCAGCTCCTAATGCACTCACCAGTTAAACTTGCAGGGCTTGCATCTGGCATGCATTCACAAACATGAATTAATAAAAATTGTCTTCAATATGGTTCAAATTGAGAGGGGTGTGCATGTTCAATTGACTTTATACTTTCCTCCTTATAATATTGGGCATGATAGGTTGTATATATTCTATATTACTACTGTAAAGCCCCAACGCCCGACTTTCATGCTAGGAGCAGGTTTAGTCCAGATTTGTGAACCTTTCATGCCCCAAATAAATGAATAAATAAACTAATATATATTGCAATTCAAACAAGTTTCATCTCCCAAATATGGCTGTCACTAATAGTTTGAAAAAGTTTCTGGTTTTAAACTAACAAATTTGCTGGTCTAGTCAATCAGTCCAACTCACTATTCAGATCAAGACAGAGATGTTCTCCTTTTGAAGCCGCTTTGAGGCGTTTCTGATCGATGTCAGCAATCCCCGGAGCAACGATCTGAGCAGGACGCCCTCTCGTTGTATCCCAGAACTCAACCTCTTCATCCAGCTTCATATCCAGCAGGTAAACATGGCCGCCTTTGGTTCCCACGGCAACGATGCCGAAGAAACGCCGGAGCTCGTCACTGAGTGCAAAGTTAGGGGATTCTATGCCCCCGACAGAGGTAACACAGTCAACAGCAGTTACCTATTAAAGTGGGAGAGAAAGAGCAGGCTCTGATTCTTAAATTTTTGTAAAACAAGAGAATAAAAGGGTACTAATCAGATGCTGCAAAACAGTGCTACTCTGCTTTCAAGGTATCAATTTCGCAAGCACAAAGCCTCGTTTAGATATGATGCAGCAAACCCACCGTGTCCCTTTTTTAATGGCGACGTAAAATGTCATGAACTTCACATTCTATATATTGTAACACAGAGCTATTAAAGTGAATATGCATAGGACCTTTGTTGCGCGCAAATCGCAATATAAGTTTACTCGCTAGATGATGCAGCTGTTAGGTTTTTTGTTTAGATTTTTTGCAGTGGTCTACTATGTCATATCTTATCTAGCCTTAAATGTTAAATAATGTAAAAGCTTTGTCTGTCCTTCGTCAAAAAGAGAAAAATGATAATCAGACTGGAGCCATTTTGCTTCCCATAAATCAGTCTTTCAGTTGTTGGCATTAAAGTGAACTGTTACCAAGCCTAAAGTTGGTAGTATTACATGCAAATAGGATAATGGAGACAAACTCACAAACTGTACCAAACACATTTCAGACAAGCCACACGATTTTATCTAGGCTACTTTTAGATTGCCCCAACAGTATTTATCTGCAAAGGTAAAGGACATTCTTTGATTATGACTACATATCTGGGAGAATTTGAAAGGAAAAAGGAAAAGGTCTAAAGTGAACTTTCATTACCACATGTGGGAAGTTGACAACGGTGAGCAGTTTGGATGAGTGTGGCCTGAAACGACAGACCATACCCTTCTCGGATGCAGTCTGGAGTCCCACCAGAAGCTGGTAGGACCTATGGCAGGGGTAGTCTTTGACGCAGGTGATTGTTGCAGAGGACCCTGCCACCTGGCTGAAGTTGAAGGAAGACAGACGGTTCCCGGTCCTGGTGCAGACCACGTCTAGGGTGCTGTCTGTAGCAACCCATCCTCTCTTTCCATCTAGCAAATCAAGATTAGGCATTTATTCTTTTAAATAATATATGGATTTCCACTATTTATCATTTATTATCACACATTCCAAAGTCTGATGCAGACAATTACCAGTTTGTTAAAATACACTTTATGAAGACAAAACACCAACGGATGCTGAAAAATTACCATTTTTATTTCATCAGACCTCTACTACTGAGATGACATGATTTGCATTGGGGTTGTTTCTGGCGGCTCAAAACTAAGCTACGCCATGAGGTTTTATATTTAATTATATTGTTATAAAGAGATGATTGTTACAAAAAAATTGATGAATACCTTTACATACAGACATACTCTAGCTTTTCGTCTTGCACTCATCAAAGTAAAATATGAGACAGAATGGAAAAAAATATCAAAAAATGTAGCATTTTACTAAGAGCGCTAGATAAGCAGC
The DNA here is from genome assembly GCA_030265145.1 of Strongylocentrotus pallidus. Classification (NCBI taxonomy): domain Eukaryota; kingdom Metazoa; phylum Echinodermata; class Echinoidea; order Camarodonta; family Strongylocentrotidae; genus Strongylocentrotus; species Strongylocentrotus pallidus. The sequence goes on from JARBES010000120.1 coordinate 20,861,921, forward strand.
ACCAGGATATCTGTATTTAAAGCCTATCTGCACTAGTTTGGCCAGGAGGGATTAGACCTCCCTGCATGGTCACTGACAGGTGGTCATCTCATCAAATCAGCTCTCAATTAAATAAGAAAAAGGGGACCATGGGGGACCAATGGTCACCAATTAGGAATCTTTTGCTATATAAAGGGCGCAAGTATCTATAAGTAGTGCAGTGGGGCTTTTATACTATTTACCTTTACTGAAACCTCCAAATATGTTGACCTCTCCTGCTTTGTTTGAGAAGGAACTTAATTCTGAGGACACGATTGCTATTGGCTCAGCTATGCTGTGAGGCTCTATCACACAGTTTTCCATCTTGACATCAGAGTTGGCTGGTCATTTATTCATTAGACATATCTAAAAAGAAGAAGAAAAAAATGAAGGTGAAATATTTGAGACCTTTTAGGTATGTGCGACATGGTAATGTATCATGTGAGAATCCATTTGTTTTAAACGTCCAAATTTTTGTACATCAAATTAACACGGAGACTCAGCGCTCACAGCAACCAAGAAATGCATGTAATGGAAATGAGATTGATGATAGATGTCCAATTCAAATTTGCAACATAATAGTGCATACCTGCCAACATTTGAAAATGAGAATTAAGAACTTTTAGCACGGTATGTCTTCAAAAATAAGAAATCTGTACCCTTAACTCTTCTTCCTGCTCCAAGAGAAACAAGATACTCTCTTCGGAACAGCAAAGACCTGTACCCTCCCAAATGCAAAACTA
>JARBES010000120.1:21359475-21370043 GCA_030265145.1 Strongylocentrotus pallidus
ATCCAGGTTAATAATCACGTTAAATAATCGTGTCACTCCTTTCTCTCCAAAAATAGCTGAATCGACGCAAGTGCTCCGATCACAGACGAAGTCAAAACAGAAGGCCTGTTGATAAAACACTAATTTCACAACCCAGTTCGTTGCCCTTGTGTTCGACGGCAGGATTCGCCCAAATAGAAGGCTGTGATACTCTCAGATAAAGCCAAGATCCTTGCTATAAACCATGAACTTCGATTAGAATCGAGTTTCAGTGTTGTCCGTTCAATCATCAAATTAGACCACTTTTGTTTTATGAAGGAAACGTCCTCAAACGTAGGCGGTCATAGTATCACACACATAAACCTTGTGCACTATTACTTGCTTTAAAACTGACTAGTTGGCTCTTTCCTGCGACTTTCAAAGTATCCAATCTTATAAAGTGACAATGGAATATATGCACTGCTTCATGCTCTGGTAATGAACAATCACCACATCAACAGAACACTCAAGGTAATCCCAACTTCTTCTAAAAAGAGACAATTGCTTCAAGAGGACACAGGCCTCAATGTCTCCAAAAGGACAATGTCTTTTTGAGGACATGCGATTGTCTGAAAGCAACACTTGACTACACTCTATAAAAATGTCAATATGATAGCAACTATACAACTCAAGCACAACTTCATTCCGCTGACCGCTGTCCAAAGTAACTAGAAGGCGGTCAAACTACAATTGGAGGAAGTAGTCATTTAAGTACAATGACCAGGGCTACAAGGCTGTTACATCGATCCGTAACAAAATTACATCCTAAAGCTGACTTATCCAATCGAGGCATCATTTCAAAACAAATAGAAACCTATAAGGGACCGATACAGCATGTGATTCATTAAAGTACCTTTAACAAAAACAACATGAACTTCCAAAACCAGTCTTCAGCCTTGATGTGTACTGGTTGATGATTCTTTTTTGCTAATGAATTTGACTTTGATCTCTCTCTCACGTGGTGATGATGAACAATCCGACTAATTGCTTCCAGACACTCTGCGCAACCTGTGATCAACTGCAAAACCTCAATCATTAGTCAGGGTCTGCTAACAAGACACAAATTATTCCCTCAGAAAAAAAGGTAACCAACCTTTCTAAAAGTTTGTAGCAATTGAGCTAAGCAATATGAAGTAGCACACCTCTGCAGTAACTTCTAAAGTTTTTACTCTAGATAGATACATGTAGATTTGTAATAGAGGCAACTCCCCCATGCAAGTACTTACAGTCTTTTGAAGAAACAGCAACAATCTTATCACTCTTGCCCAGAGACTACAGAAACAGCTGCCTTCGTTAACACTTCTTGAAATCAGTCTTGCATCAAAGCTTGAAAATCCTCGACAAAACCATTCCAGGCAATCAGCTTAATTCTTCTTGATTTTCTTCCCCAAAGTAGATCAGATCACGTAAAGTCTCCCCACCCACTAAAATCTCTTGGAGATTACCAGAACAGTTTGACAGACAGACAGACAGACAAGACGGACGGGTGGCCGAGGAAAGCACGTGCATGTGGAGCTTTGAAGATCCCACCCTACACTGGCAGCTCACATGCAAGCTTGGACCAGCAATGCAACTTGCAAGCCCTAATCTAGTTCCTATGTCCTGGAATGGATATCAGTAGGAGGTCCGTTCATGTTACAAACATCAAACGACTCCACTTCTCAAGCCTTGTTCACACACAACGTTGTAAGCGCCTCAACAATAACAAAATAACCGCAGCAACATAAAACTTTTTTACGTGACAATGAATATAAGTTGGAGGTGATATGCGAAATGGCCCCTCAACGTTCTTGCTTCTCTCTCTGTGTTATACAAGGTACCAAAACAAGTCGTTTGATCTCATCGCAGTACTTGTGAGGTGGTTTACGGTCAGCCTTTTCATACACAGCTAAAATTCATCGTATCTAGAGCTGATTAGTTTAAAGATGTTTAACTCAACAGTTTTAAACAGCTTTAAAGAAAATTTTCCCTGTGTGAACATCGTTTATACGATGTTCGGATTCATGCGCCCCTCAAAGCAGGCTGCAGATACGAAGTTCGTATCTAGAGAGCTTGACATTTTGTGTGTGAACGGTTATACCTGTTTAAACTGGATGGAGCGTGCGCTTTGTTTGATATGACATGACCTTCAATGCGCAATGGCACTACTGCGCATTTTAAGAGCAGTAGTTAATCACGAAACGATTAATGATCGCACCGAAATTTCTGTGTGTGAATGATGTCGTACATTGTAAGCCGATTAGTTTAAAGCGCTTTAAACTAATCAGCTTTAAAGAATTTTACTCGTGTGTGAAAAGGTTATCTGTTTTGTGAGAATGGAGCTTGACACTGTAATATGGTAACTGAACCCCTGATATCTACACCCTGGAACGACTCCAAGTTGTACTTGTAGAAGGATCTATCGACTATTACAAAACTTGAGCACTACGCAACTCTAGATTCAGCTGAAGCGATATCTTTCGTCCATACTGCGTTTTGCTTTTTCGGCAGAATGCACTTTTTTCCTAATCTATTTCCTTCTCATGGAAGATAAGACTTCCTAACCCTCCTACCACTAAAGGAAGGGAAATACAAGAGGACCAAAGCTTGATATTTAAAAAAGAAAGACATAATAAAAACAGGATGTGGTATGGCAATGATATCTTTAAAAGAAAATATACCAAGCGTTTATATATATGTGATATCACAAGAAGGATATGATGCTTTGAAGAAAACAACAAGTTTTAAGATTAAAGCATTACTGTGTTATCCACAATAACACTACAAGGTTGTATTTCTAAATCCCTGGGTGGTTTACATAAATGTGAAGTGGTGAAGAAAAGGAAATAACTAGCTTTTAATACAATCATCGGTAATATCACAAGATGAAATATTTGAATTAATTCAATGTTACACATACATGTAAATGAGCTGCATGTATTAAGAGAAGAAAATAGCCAGTTTAAAGATCATATCATTGGTCTACATAAGAAAACAAAGTTGTGTTATCATGGCTATTCACTAATTAGGATAATTTAAATTTTTCCCATAATTTGTCAGTTTATGCTCTGCAGTGAAAAAACAAACAATCAAATTGCATATGCAGGATTTACTTTTAAACCTAAATTAAGGATAATATGGTTCTAGATAAATAGAATCTCTAGAAGTTGATTTCTTTAAGAACTTTAATTAACAATTTTTAAGCAACGCCCTACATGTAGAATAATTTTTCAAACATGGATGGAATTTAAGGACAACCAGGATACCTGGCTAAACAAATAATACTTCCTCTAAAGGTAGGAGTTTGCTACCCGGATGGGCGGCTGCAAACAAGAAAGGATATGATACGTTTCTAGAAAGATATCTATTATGAAATGGTTCAGTATCAGGAGGATGTTTACATGGATGAGGACATTCTAAAAATATGTGACTAATCTCTTTTATTGGTAAAACCTTAAAGAATGAACCTTTTTTAATTGATATTTTTTCCAGATTTCTGCATATTTTAGTTCCATTAATCAAGAATGATTCATGTGGTTATGAAACTGGTTTATTGCAAATTTCAAAAAAAATTAACGACAGCTATTGAAGCAGCAAAAAGATTTGCATTATATAATCAACAAGATAACTTCCTACTCGGCATGTAAACCTATAGGGAGCTTTGCTAACTCTTCTATAAATTATATCAGTGATTCCTTTAAAGATATAAAAGAAAGATGGGTTTATAAACACAATTTAAAAACCTTTTGTGAATTTCAAGGGTGGTCTAGACTTACTTACCTGACTTTACTTCACTTGATTACAAAATATAATGTCTTCCATTCGGAAGCTAAGCGCATCTTGATGTACATGTACATGTACATATACACGTACATGTCCAAGTAGATGAATAAATTATAATATTTTCAATATACAGAAAGAACGGGAAAAAATGTTAGTCAGAACCCCTGATATGTCTTTGATTACTAAAAGGATGTCTGCTGCTCTGTAGCTTAGGCTCACCTGGTTGTACACTTACAAGTAAGGTGGATAATTTGCAATAGACAGAAAGGACAAAATATTTTGTTTATATTTCTTTTTAAACCCGACATGACTTACTTTGCTTCGACTACCGAGAGGATGTCCTCTGCTCTGAAGGTCAGCTCTTCAGGATGTAACGCTACGTAGTTGACAAGGGTTTTCACCTGCATTGGTCTTGCCTGCAGAAATACAGCAAGTTATAAAACAAAATGTTAACATTTCAAATAAACCGGGATATCAAAACAGAGTGGTAGATGTAAAGGCAGGGAAATAGAAAATCTTGTGAATTCATGTGTGCTTGTTTTTCTTGATGGGTTGAATATGATGATAGTGAGGAAGATGAAGAAATGATGAGGATAATAATAATGATGAATTAATGATGATGATGTTGACGATGATGATGATGATGACATTGACGATGATGACGACAATGATTCACCGTAGATGTAAAATTCTAAGAAATTCCTTTTTTTCAAAGCTGCAGGTTTTTTCAATGAACACAGTATCTATTCACATACATGTAGGTGAGTTATGAGGCATGATTTAACATGTTCTAGACCCTGTGGATGCATGTATCTTGCTGCCCATTGCAGTTTTTAATAGCTAACGTTGTACATGTACCATGTTGTGTCTGACCCTCTACAATGGCAATCAAGATAACTACTTTCAAACGTGTGTTTAAATCTTCTCTTTCTTGCACAAGTCCTTACTTTTGGTAGTTCCTCATGGAGTTCAGCGAATGACATTCTGCTTTCTGGCTCGTGAGTCCAGCACCTTAACATGAGCTCATAGATCTTCAGCGGACAGGCTTCTGGTCTCTCTAACCGCTCCAACCTGGGCTTGTCTATCGTTTTCAGGATCTGTGAAACAAAAAATACAAAGACAACATCAAAACATATGGAAGGGACAAACAAAAGACAAAATCAAATCTTATTGACAGAGATGAATCTTACAGTAAGTATGCCGTAGTCCTCAAAAATTGCTCATCTTTCCATGACTACATAGATCTAGTACATTGAAAAATGTCAATACGGCTAGTCACCTTTGTATTATGTTTTAAGCCAGAACATGTCTAAAATTTCAGAATTTATAGAAGCTCAGGCTTAATCAGCAATAAATATATTTATATAGTGATATAAATTTATCAGGACAAAAATTTACAAACAATGCTTTCATCGATTGACTGATTGATGCCTGGCAAGTGTTTTGACATGTACTTGAAAAATGCAGAAATTATGGATTTGACATTTATGTTCGATAGCAACAACAAGCTAAAAAAGTGTATTTATAGCAGCCATTGATAACCAAATATATTTCCATGAATGTTAACCTTTTTATATCAGTGACTCAGATTCAATTTAATTCAAAAACAGTTTTACTCCAAAAAAAATAAAACTCAAACTATATAGATATGGAAATATATTCTATGTACAATAATAAAGTACAGCTTTACATCTCTACACCATTAAAACCTAAAGAAGTAATATTCCTAACTGACGAAGAAAAAGGTACTAAAACAAAAGAAAACTAATTGTGAATAGTATAGCTCCTAGTAATACCTAAACACCTATGATATAATATTGATGTCAATACCGTACTCTCAAAAACTATTTTTTTAATTCAAATTCTAAAACAAAATAGTAGCTACATGTACTACATGTACATGTATAAGTAATCATCATATTAACGCCTCTTTCACTCCTCAATGGGCATTGTTATTGCTTGGGTCTATCAGGTATCAATACAGGAAATACTGGATGGCTTACAAGCTAAATGGACTGTCGGGTATCATAAGCATGGACTATAGTGATATCATTATCACCTATTATGAGCAAGTTGTAGCAGGACCCCATTGTCCCTCACTGATATTGATAACTCACAAGTGGTGTAATATTTCAACAATTGTCCCTTTTAAAATCGATATGGTTGACATACAAAACAATAATAATTGTCACCTACACAAGTATTTAATGATACAAGGTTATTTTTCAAATGAGAAATACCCCCTATTTTTTTTAAAGCAACACATCAAATATGAATAATTCATATATGAGGTGATATCATAGCAATCAGGATGGCCTTCTTTTTCTTTCTCCCTTTCTTTTGTGTTGTTTCCTGCTTGTTAATGTTTTCATGCGCTCCTTTTATTTGGTTTGATTTTCTCCCTCTTCCTAGTGGTATTCTTGTTCCTACATGTATTCTTGCTTTAGATATTCTCTTATCTTTTTCCCACTTTCAACAAACATCACACATCAATTTACAAATACTCTTCTAATTGTCCGTTTGAAACATTAAACCAAGCGCCCCTTTCTTTAATAAATTCTAGACATCTACACTTATTTGAATGAATGTAATTGAAAAGAAATCAAACATAAACACTAAACAGGTCCTAAAAATATGAAGTTAAAAAACATCCGAGGAGTAAAATACGCCAGTCAAACATAAATCTTATCTTGTATTAAATCAATAGAATTAAAATAATGTCTCCAGATACACACGATGCACATTACAAGGGTAAATGGTATCAAGTTAAATCAATTTCTGAATTAAACAATCCAATTATTAAGTTTTAGAACTACTCACCAAAGTAGGCTTTCCCTAGGAGAGTCTCTGTACTGTGTCTTATAATATTCCCCAAGTATCTATGTTACTAGCCTTCATAAATTGGAACAGATTGGCAATTAAGCCAGGCGTTAATGTTAACTTCCTACACCTCTGATTAGTGAATGACTGCAGCTGGTCTTCTGCAAGACACATTTTCACTTTCTCTCTCTCTCTCTCTCTCTCCCCTCCCCACTTTCAGTTTCACCCTCTCTCTCTGTCTGTCTCTTTCTCTCACTCTCTATGTTTGTCTCTCCCTCGTCATTTCTTTCTATCTATATCTCTCCATATTTTGTCTATATAAACCTTGTCTCTGTCTGTCTGTCTGCATCTACATGTACATTTCTCTATCTCTATCACTCATTCACTCTCTACATGTCTCTCAATCTTTTTTTCTATATAACCCTTTTTCAGTCTGTATATTCCTTTCTATCTCACTATGTATATTCCTTTATCCACTCCATTCTGCCCATCTAGTCTGTCTTTCATCTCCTTGTCTGTTTCTTGTTAATGTTCTTCTGCATTCACTGTTTCTTCCCTCCCCCCCCCAAAAAAAATAAAAAAATAATAATGTCTGACCGGCCTTTCTCTCTTACTTCTCTACCTTCCCTCTCCATTTCACTGATCTTTCTAGTGACATCTTCTGAAGTTAATCTATTAACATCACATGATAATGTACCACACAAAAGCTCACTATAAATCCATAACTGATCCTTTCACTGCATCAGAGTTACGTGCATAGGCGGTAATTAACAACTGTTCAACTATTCTTTAACCACCTATATCCTTCTTTGATCAATACAATACAAATCTCATTACATGACAGTCACTAATGAGAAATGTCTCTCATGGTCATTTGAATATTATGTTGTCAAAATGTGACACAAGAATAGAAGGTTATCAAAATTTAGTTGACATTAATGCCACTCGGTATAAAGCTTAAGTAGTTGGCTGTGGTTTCGAAGTTTAATGTAATAGGAATCAATTTTGTAAAACATGTTGTGAATCGATGACGATACCAAAATGTGACTGGTTATAATTAACCAATGAATTTAGGATACTGGTGGATTATCCCTGTATCATCACATCAAGAATGAAAGTGATGAGCGGGTAATGAGTGAAAATCAGAAAGCATAAACAATAACAAAACAAGAGATAAAATTAATGTAGTTTTGTTTTCATTTCCTCCAACTGTTGGACACGTAACTCATGTTTCCATCAATTACCTGCACGTCACGATCAGAAACCTCAGTTTAACCACAAGTGAACTCATTTTACCTGAACTCGTCTGCTCGGAGTGCCCCATTGATCATTATTGTCTTAAAGGTAAAGACCAGTTTTGGAAATGCCCCCCTCTCAAAAAATGAAATGGAAGCTCTTATTACCAATCATGTGGAAGAATATGTCTTTACTAATACGTAATGATACGATTTTTGCCGAGAAACCACCTATTAATTGATATATTTGGTAAAATATTATATCTATTTGGACCTGATAGATATCGCGCACGTGTCGCGCACGTGTCGCGTAGTCCCGTATTCATCTTTCTGTGTACAGTTCTTGTAATTTTACCAAGATTGGGCCAAATTTCTTATCATTTTGATGATTCCTGAACCTTGCAGTACACACCAATACTTATATGCCAGATGATCAACCTTTTCTGATCGATTCCACAACATTTCTTTCATAATGTAAGAACTTGTCTTTACCTTTAACCCCCTCCCGTCAGATGTCATTGCCCTTCGCCAGCAGCACCCCCCCCCCCCCTCCCTCCCCTCCATCGTCATCATCATGGAGCTGTCATGGACCAACACGGGTGGGTAGATGGTCTATCTGTTACATCATGAACAGTGTTGAATTAAAACTAGAGAGGCCATCCTGGTTTATTCATAATCCTTTTTCCTCTGAGCTAACATTTAGATTTTTGTTTCCTTTCTCTCTGAATGGATTCATTGGACCTACAGCATTCATCATGAATATTATTCCAGAGCGAAAGTTTGAACAACATTTCAGAGAATTGAGATCCCTTAAGTTACCTTGTCTGTTCAATAAAGTCTTGCTATAGAAACCATTTCATAACTCCCTTGGAAATTTGAGAACAAGGGTGTGAAGATTAGCAATCTGTCTACTGTGGCCAATTTGAAGTTGTCTATTCTGTTTAAAAGGTGTCCTTTACAAATAGATTGAACTTTCATCAAAACAAAAGGGCTTAAAAATGTCTTTTTGTGGGAAAATAAGTCTAAAAGTAAATGGGTTTCCCTGCATAATTTGAATACTAGGACACTGCTAACATTTAAATTTCACAGATAGGACATACGTGACATATTCATAATTCCTGCAAAGTTCTACAGATTTTAATTTTGGCTGCAAAAGGGACACACTACCTTTTAATCAGCAACTAACAGAAGAAGATGAAAAAGTCTGCACAAGAAAAGAATGTTAGCCTCGGGGGAAACAATATGAATCATTCCAACTAGGTACTCAACACTTCTCTACATGTAATTCCAATTTTGTGAAGTCACTGAATGATATTTCACCTCCCGACACGACAGATTTAGCTCCTATTTTTGTCTCTTCTTAGACTCCTTAGACAGGGAGTAGTGTGTTACATGATTAAGAGATATCTTCAGGTCAAGGAGATTCAATTTCAGCTGTGTTTAATACGGGTGTAGTATGGATTTGATTTCATATCATGTGATACACACCTTCCAATGCAGCGTGCATGTGAGTGAATCCATACCATGACAAACATGAGTTACAGGACAGTGTTCCTGTCACAATTCCTACACTTCCCAAACTGACTTTAACCTTGGACCCTACGCTAAACCTAACCTTAACCCTCATCTGAACACTAAACATGCCCTAAAATCAAATTGCAACCCTAATCCTACATTTCTTATGCAAATAAAGGCATAGCGTGCAATTGTTGATGTAGCAAATTTGAGATCACCCAAAGAGGAATTATAATCCTTCTCATTTCCACGTACAAGCATAATTTCTTAGAGATATTATCAAATGGATGATCATATTTCAAATAATACTGTAATTATTAAACGAGATTTTTTCTGTTTTCAAGAATTTCGAGGGTAGCAGGTAGCAGCCTGGGTAGGTGTATAAACCGAAAGGGGGAATTAATGTAGGTGAGACGGAAACTGTAAGTGTGAATTCTGGTGAAAAGGACCCTGAAGGAAAATGGAAAGTACACTGTACATCAAGTATTGCGAGATAACAGGAGGACTGAAAGTTCAGAACAAAGTCACTCTGTCTGAAGAACTTTCTTTCATTTTGTTTCAGGAAGGATTTCAGAAGATGGTGCACTGGCCCAACGTGTAATACAGGTAGGGACAGGAGAACAGTAACAGTGCACAAGAGACCTTCATCATCCCTTCTTCGTGTGCCTGTTACAAGGGCCATAATGGATGTGCAGATTATGGATCGACTTCTGAGAAAATGTATTGACCATTCTTATACAATGTCTAATAATGCAACGCGTACAGTAGATCCATGTATTGTCTTATTATTAATGGTGATACAACATGGAGTTTAATATTACTTAGTAATTGAAAATGAAGAGTACAGAAATTCGACCCCAAAAAGGAAGGAAAAAAGAGGTTTGCAGCCATCTGATCAGGACACAGAAAATTGTAAGTCCCTCAGATTTAGACTTCTAGCTGCATGTCCCCTGCTTTCTGCTTTTCCATCATTACAGATAAATGAAACACCAGTTACACCACATTACCAAATAAACAAAGAATCCCAGAATACAGTACTCATATCTTCTGAAAAGCACTAGCCCCCAAAAGCCAGTAAAAAAAGAAGAAAAATCATCTGTCAAGAGCTACAAGGGCAAACTTCTAAACAAAATGACAGAATCTGATTGCCTCCTGGTTCTTATTAAACACAATTTTAAGTGTGCTAAGGCATTTGGTTGAGGCTCCTCTATTAAGACA
>JARBES010000120.1:22057823-22068060 GCA_030265145.1 Strongylocentrotus pallidus
AAGTTTAAAGTAGCACTCCTTCCGAAATAAGTCCACCCTCTGCCACCACGACCTCCAGTTTAAATTCCACTAGGAATTGGAGGAACAACAACCAAGTACCAAGTATGATGGGAGGTTGTGTGTCCGGACGCTCAACAAAAATAAAAACATCACTTTGGGCTTCGGATTTAACCCTTAAAAATATGCATCAATTGCACTAGATTCTAATCTTCATAATAATTAATATTGCCTAGACTAATATAGTCTAGGCCTAGATCTAAGTCATAAAAGATAATTTATAAAATATTGCATGTAAACTTCTTCAAATCACCGAATTAAATAAACTGTCCGGATAGTGGTGACTGGTTTAACTTATCAAACATTTTGGTTGTTCAAACTGTTTATATGAAATGTGTTAAAACTGTAAAGTAAGCCTACTTTGGGGAGAGATTGAGGAAAATGTATCATTAATATGTCGGTAGGAAATAATGGGCCTAGAAACGGTGTGGAAGGCGGGATACCGGGAGCTGTGTGTCTGGACATTTAAAACAGAGCCGTCTCTTTGCAGATCAATTTTTGAAAAAAATGTGCATCAAATACCTAGATCTACACCATCATCAGTGTCCTTTAATATTGGCCAACATGCGTTTTATTACTATAGTATTAGAGAAATAATGCATGTAAACTTCTTCAAATTGCTGTTTGAAATGAGCTGTCTGGATAACCAACCTGTCCTGACACGTGATATTGTATCGCTAGATATACAGCGAGTAGTAAAGTACATGTGCTTAGATGCTGGGTACAAAGGGGCTATGGGCTATGGCTGTGGCAGCCGCACATAAAGTGGAGGGGGATTAGTCAAAGGAAAGGAGAAAGAGGGTGAAGAAGGAGAAGATTTTTCCAGTCATCAAACTTGCCAGGAACATGGCCCTTTCCAGGTTTTCTCAATAGTGGGGGTGTAGGACAAAGAGGAATGAAGAGGAGAAAAGAGAAATGTAGGTCTAAAGGAAAAAAGGTGTGTTTTTCTGGAAACCCCTAGAAATAGTTCTTTCCGCGGGAATCCTTTCACCCCCGACAACCCCCCCCCCCCTGCTCGCTCCATGAGAGTGTTTTTACACTGCAATTCTTGTTTATAATGATCATGAATATTATAGCTTTAACAGATTCAGTTGTCTCACAAAATTGATCTTTGCGTCACTTTACATTTAACAACAACAAACCTGTTTTATTAACTTCCGAAAATACTGAATTCCGATTTCCAGCAGTTCAGCAGGAACAAGCACCAGAGTGGTCGGTATGGACACAATGCCTAGCAGATCAAGGCCAATCAATGTCATACCGCTTCAAGACCTGCGGCCATCAAGACAATCCTCATCAGAATCATACAGATCATCAAGCGCATCAAGGTTGTTCGAGGACAGTGCTCGAGGTCGCTTCCCGTGTCTGTGTTCCCGCGTGCGAAACTTTCGTTATCGAGCGGCTCCTTGACGATGACGGTCAACTACAGTCCATTGACCAGGAGGACGAGAACGTGGCTCGGTGTTTACAGATGGCTGCGGAGCAGAGTAAACTTCAACAAACATCAAAGAGATCGACATCAAGGGACAGAAATACTACAGTACGTTATGAAGAGTTTATGACTGGAATAGGCATACTGTCGAGTTTGTTCCCTGTTTACACAAAACACAGGCCATCTATGCAAGAGAGGGAAGCTATGGAGATAATCAGGATGTTACTAGCTCCTCAAATAAACAACTTGCAAAGTACGAGTGAACCTGGTAGCAAGGCGTCAGAGGAGACGGCACCCAGTACCACAAAAATGGAAAGACCGATGGGTGTTCCGAACCCTGACACGCTACAAGAGCAGTTAGAACTCCTGCGGAATCGCCCAGAATCGAGAAATCATTTGTCAGGAGACGTGGGAGCACCAAACCTTCTAGGTCGACATTCCCCTTTGCAGCAGCGTCGCGTGAAACGTGATGTGGAATCGCTAGTCATAGCACCTGTCGTGGTATGTATTCATTTATTATATTTGGGGAAATATATTAAACATCATTTTATTAAAATAAAATTACGTTTCATGAAAACGAAATTACATTTTATCACCATTTATATGAAGATGTCATAAGCATAGGCCTATTTGATATAATTATTTGTATATTGATGGATAGGATGGCATCTATTTTTTTTTTAAACTGTATTCTAGCCTAAAATGCTCTTGTCCAAAAACTCTTATTTGATATTCAACTTTCATAAATATACTCGACTCCTGCCTGCTAAATAGCTTTGAATACAGATATCTGAATTTTTACATCCCATGATTTATTCTTGTCGACTTCGTTTTATCCAGGATATCGAAGTCAACGGCAGTATGTTTTACCGAGTGGGTCAGCTTCTTCTACAAAAGGGACAGCAGATTAAAGAAATTCTACAACGAGGCATAGATACTGATTTCGCCAGCCATTTTGTGAGAATTGGAGAGGGGATTAGACGCCTTCTCTCTGGTCGCTGGACAGCTGACACAAACACCACCGCTCCTGTCACCGATGAACATCAACCATTGCATTCTTTCTTTGATAGACTGAGGGGTTTGTTGGTAAATAAATTTGTATCTTCTTTGACTAATGATGAACTGAAAATAATATATTAGTTGGAAAACATTATAAATCAAATCAAAGTTTTTAAAAATGCATTGATTCAGGCCTCAATTTCGCGCAAGTTTCTACTTCATTTACGCGATAGTTTTATTTTGGACGTAACAAGAGTAAAGAGAAAACATTTGAATCAAATTAAAAAAAAAAAAAATACTAAAGGAACATAACTTAACCTGTGGCTTTTGCGTAGGGTTTAACAACGGTTTAGCTTTAGACGCCACCCCCACCCCCATACACACACACACATCGTTTTGTAATGCTAATTTGTTCATTTAAATATTCTATTGAATATTCCAGGATATCAGGAATGGTCTTTCAGGCGAATCAGGCAAACCTACAGTATCGGTCATAGAAAACAACCACACCAACAACTCTTCGTTGCCTAATCAGGCAGCAGATGATCCACTCGATGTCCAGACGACTTCAAAAACTGATCCTCAAAGTGATCGTAACAGTGTTCCTATCTCATTCCAACCAATAGACATAGTTTCAAATACAATCGGGGATCAGAAGCAATCAAAATCACAAAATGGTTCGGTAGTAGACCTTGAAAAGAATGGTTTAAGTCCGGATCCACCAAAACTTCTGTTCAACAATTCAGATGTACCAGAACTGCCGAAGAGGGTTAAACGCGAAGACAATGGCATGCCGGATGTTCTGGACATGTTTCAAATTGTCAATACTAGCAAGTTCAGTTACCTCAATATTCCTGTCTTAGACGGCATTGGCAAAGCTATAGAAACGATGACTTCAAGCGGATGGACTTCGAGCATGGAGGATGATATATTTGGCTCCCTTCACCAACTTAGTGAACTCAAGAACATGGTTATCTTTAAGAGATTTCTGAAGAAACTGCAAGGAGGTGTTTCCTTGGATATTTTTCCATTTGCAGAGCATTTGTGGGACCTGGCATCATCTATTGGCCACCATCACCATCCTAGAGCTAAAGAAACGATGGCTTCTAGCGGGTGGACTTCGGGCATGGAGGATCACATCTTTGGCTCCCTTCACCAACTTAGTGAACTTCAGAACATAGTTACCCTTAAGAGAGTTCTAAAGAATCTGCAAGGAGGCGTTTCCTTAGATCTTCTTCCATATGCGGAGCAGTTGCGGGACCTGGCATCATCTATTGACAATCTTCAACATCATAACGTCTTGCGCACTGCGATAGAAACATTTGACATGTTGTACACAGAGCGATTCTTACGAGATTTGACTGGTTTTCATTCTCCTATTGACGTGTCGCGGTATCGTCAGCGTCTACGTAATCTCATTGAGCCTCTGCGACATCAGTACAAAACTCACGATCTTCAAACATTTGTGGATAGACTGTTGGAATCATACCAAAAGATCATCACGCAAATTGGTGATAATGAATTGGTTTCATACATGAAGGTAGTACTCCAAGATGGTGAGAAATATAGCTTACATTTGAGCCGTTTCCAAGCATTATTGAGAGGCCTGGTCACAATGAAGAACAGTACTCATGGTCATCAAGATTTTGATGTGTGGATGGGTCAACTTCATTTTTTTAATTCATCACTAGGTCAGTACAACCAAACTATTTCTGGGACGCCAGCTAGTGAGACCGATTCATCGCTAGGTCAGTACAGCCAAACTATTTCTGGGACGCCAGCTAGTGAGACCGATACAGATCAGAATATAACCTTTCATTCAGTACAACGGCGTCAAGTACCTTCTCAACCTAACAAGAAAGGCAATTTTGCATTTCTCAACCATTTCTGGGACTTGAGCACAGAAGTTAAACAGAAAATAAACCATGTAATTTCGAAATTTGCATCTGCCACTCTGTTCGATATGATGCAAGCATTGAGACGCAAAGACGAACCACTGCAAAACCTACATGGGTTGAGCAGATTTCATCGGCTGACTTCAGGCCTGGAATCCTATCAAAACATGAACTACGTAGGAAAGATGTTACTGGCAATAAACAAATTTGCACCACAGGAGTTGAAAAAAAGATTACATGGATCGAAAGAGAGCAAAAGAGAAGTTTCATTTTCGCAGGAAAATTTATCGGGTGATTTCTCTGAGAAGTATCGAAATGAAACTAGCAAGCACCGTCTGTTAAGTTTCCTTGATGCGATACTTCGCATTACACCGAATATCTCTTCTTCAAGGAACAACAACCGTCTCCTCGAACTTGCCACTCACATGAGCGACAGCTGGTTTGGGGACCGTAGGAATGAGGATTCTCTTTATGACCTTTTAAGGAAAATGAACTTTGTTCAACCGCTAACAGAAGAGTACGATATCCTTGACTTTCTCAAACATATTCGAGAACATAGTTTTTCGAGAAGTGACGTTAATTCTCCTCAGATGTTGGCAAATGTGATGGTCCGTTTCATCAGCAGAGGAGGTTTAAGTAACAATACTACTTTGGGAAATCTTCTGAAATTGATTTGGTTTCCACAACATGAAACGCAGAATAAGACTTTTTATCGAACTTTTATGGATATCCTACAAAGCCTGAACCACACCAGTCACGATAAAGATGTCAATATGAAGCAGGAGCTGTCTACATACCTAATGACTTTGATGTATGTAGTAGGTGACGAGATTCCAAGCTTCGAACCACCATCTGACCCGAATTTAGCTTTGATTGATTTTCTTCTACGACATGATGCTATCAAGAATCCGGAAATAGACCGGCCAGCCTTCCATTCGCTCGCTAGATTAATAACGTCACTACAAAGGAATTCATTTGATTTACTCGCATTACAGGACCTTCTCCAGGAACTCGGTTGGTTTTCACAACATGAAAAGCAGAATGAGACTGTTTTGCAAACTTTGATGGATATCGTACATAGCCTGAACCACACCAGTCACCGTAAAGATGTGAACATGATGCAGGAGCTGTCTAAAAACTTGCAGTTATCGAAAGAAGGCAGTTCTGTAAATAAAAGAACCCTCGCCCGTTTTGATGACCTAATGGCTTTGATGTATGTGGAAGGTGACGAAATTTCAAGCTTCGGACCACCATCTGACCCGAATTCAGCTTTGATCGATTTTCTACTACGAAATGATGCTAGCAAATATCCGGAAATAGACCGACCAGCCTTCCATTCGCTCGCTAGATTGTTAACGTCCCTTCGAAGGAATTCATTTGATGTACTCGCATTACAGGACCTTCTCCAGGAACTCGGTTGGTTTCCACAACATGAAAAGCAGAATAAGACTGTTTATCAAACTTTGATGGATATCGTACATAGCCTGAACCACACCAGTCACCGTAAAGATGTGAACATGATGCAGGAGTTGTCTAAAAACTTGCAGTTATTGAAAGAACGCAGTTCTGTAAATAATGGAACCCTCGCCCGTTTTGATGACCTAATGGCTTTGATGTATGTGGAAGGTGACGAAATTTCAAGCTTCGGACCACCATCTGACCCGAATTCAGCTTTGATCGATTTTCTACTACGAAATGATGCTAGCAAATATCCGGAAATAGACCGACCAGCCTTCCATTCGCTCGCTAGATTGTTAACGTCCCTTCGAAGGAATTCATTTGATGTACTCGCATTACAGGACCTTCTCCAGGAACTCGGTTGGTTTCCACAACATGAAAAGCAGAATAAGACTGTTTATCAAACTTTGATGGATATCGTACATAGCCTGAACCACACCAGTCACCGTAAAGACGTAAACATGATGCAGAAGTTGTCTAAAAACTTGCAATTATTGAAAGAACGCAGTTCTGTAAATAATGGAACCCTTGCCCGTTTTGATGACCTAATGGCTTTGATGTATGTGGAAGGTGACGAAATTCCAAGCTTCGAACCACCATCGGACCCGAATTTAGATTTGATTGATTTTCTCCGAAGAAATGATGCTAGCGAGAATCCGGAAATAGATCTGCAAGCCATCCATTCGCTTGCTACATTAATAACGTCACTACAAATGAATTCATCTGATGTACTCACAATACAGGACTTTCTCCAGAAACTCGGTTGGTTTCCACAACAGAAAAAGCAGAATAAAACTATTTATCAGACTTTGATGGATATCGTACATAGCCTGAACCACACCAGTCACCGTAAAAATATCAACATGATGGAGGAGCTGTCTAAAAACTTGCAGTTATTGAAAGAAGGCAGTTCTGTAAATAATGGAACCCTTGCCCGTTTTGATGACCTAATGGCTTTCATGTATGACGTCGGTGACGAGATTCCGAGCTTCGAGCCACCATCTGACCCAAATTCAGCTCTGATTGATTTTCTCCTAAGAAATGATGCTAGCGAGAATCCGGAAATAGATCTGCAAGCCATCCATTCGCTTGCTACATTAATAACGTCACTACAAATGAATTCATCTGATGTATTCACATTACAGGACCTTCTTCAGGAACTCGGTCAAATAGGTCAAAGGTATGAATCAGAAGAAAAAGCTACACCACACATGGACTTCCTTGATGTAGTGAGGCATTTAGCGCCAAATACCAAGTTTAACGGCAGCAAAGATCTTGCGATATTCGCCAACATCATGGAGCGTGCTAGATATTCGAGGAATAGTATAAGGGGACTTGACCTTGTCTTGAACGCACTCAAATCCCTTCAAGAGGACAACTTGGAAGGCTTCTACCCCGTTCTTCAAAACATGACATTGATTGACTTTCTTCAGCTACCAGTAAGTCTTCAAAGTGGGGATCTCGGCAGTATACAAGATCTTGCAAATCTAACTAATCATATTCCTGTAACAAACAACACTGACCTACATATGCTGGAACTGATAGTTGAGTTATGGACTCGATCCCAGGATAAAGGTGATCAGAAAATCTCGCTCCATCCTTTGGTGCATCTGTTCCAGTCACTCGGTGATAACAACCACATCAAGGACAATGTCCAGGAGCTTCTGAATCTCACTGTGATCACAAAGCACCTCCACACAATTTCACCGGATAGTAGGAAGATATCGGATATTCTAAATACGTTACAGTATATCTTCGAAGAGAACTCGGACCAGTCTGTCGGGGAAGGTGACGAGCTTAACTTCATTGATATCCTTGATTCACTGATAAACAGTCGGGAAGATCTTAACAATGTATCACAAATGGCGTTGAATGAATTCGATGGAAGTCTTGCTCAAATAATTGCAGGAGCCGCTTCACAGAGGCTGGAAAATATTGGAAATTTTGATGAACTATTGAGGGTAATCTTTCATCCTCAACATTTGCAGGACTTCCCTGAAACTTCAGATCGACTTGCGGATATCATTGGCTCCCTCGGGAGGATTACAGATGAAGAATCAGCCAATGGAATAAACCCAGATTTAGAAATGCTTAACAAACTGTTTTCAAATCTCCAGTCAAATGTCTCTACAGTGGAAGTTCTCAAAAGTTTCTTACTGGACCTGGAAGCATTGCAATCGGGTACTTCATACCAAGAAAGTACAAATCCTCACATAGCAATGAACTTTATGGATTCATTGCTGCATATCTTACCGAGTAATGAAATCTCTGACCGGGGTATCACGAATCTTCAGTTCCTCACCAAGCTCATTCAAGACAGCGATGGACATCAATATAAAGGCAGACTTCCTATATTGGCACAGTTTCTAAGGGACCTTCAGCACCTTCAGATGACACCATCTTTTGGGGATTTTGATTTGTCTCCTGCAAACATTTCATACGCTGACTTCCTGCAACTTCTGGGTAATGGTGGGTTCTCGGAAGATGAAGTAATTTCAATGCAGCAGCTAGCAAACCTGACGAATCACTTTGATAATGGGAACGCGTCAGACGAATTCTTACATTTAGTAAAACTGCTCGACTTACTTCAACCTCCACAGAAGGAGACAGCCAATGAACCAGAACCCCAAAGCTATTCTTTATTGAACATGTTTTTAAATCCAAGAGACAGATACGACACAATCGCTGACATGGATGAGTTGAGAGGCATGATACCTTTGAGTGAAATTCTGAATGGACCTGTGAAAGACATGGTCGTCGACGAAATAAGGGGTTTAATTGACTCCAATTCAAATCGCCATTCCCTTCAAATCATCAAGTTAGTTCAGTTCCTGCGGAATGCAATTCACAGGGGATACCATACCTCATCTGGTGATATGGGTATGCTACAAACGTTATCTACATTTGCGTCATTGTGGCAGGCAAATCTCACCTCAAGTAATGCCATTTCATATGAAAATCTTCTGAAAGACTTGGGCAACATTGAAAATGACCAGCAATATCTAGGGCAAGGTGACACAGAACCACTGGTGCACTTTCTGATATCAGCGCTAGGAAAGGATGATTGGAATCCAGTTGAATTTGACCGACTTTTGCACTTCGCAGACATGCTGGAAAATGTGTCTACTGCCATCAATACTTCAGAAGTACAAAGGATGATGATGGATATGTGGTTCAAACCTCCCCAACATCCAGATGAAAGATACTTAAAATTCTTCTCAGATATGCAGAGCAATGTACATGTTCTTTCTAATGAAGATTTGGTAAAATTGAACGAAGTTGTGAAAGCACATGCCGATAGTTTTAAAGAACATGACCCCAATGCACTTCCCGATGTCCTCAGCATCATTGGCGGGAGCAAAGATGAGCGGTTAAGTTCACTGATGCATTTCCTCGTTTCCCAGCAGTTTCCGGATTCCTATGAACCCAACGATATATTGATGATGCAAAATGTTGTCAACATTATCAAGCGATTCATACCAACCTTGACAGATGAAAATGTTGCAGATATTACGAAACTGTTTACATCTCAGGTAGACCACCAAGGACCTATCACAGAGTATCTTCGACTAATGCTGGCTCTAAGAGATGCAGTGGCAGCCAACCGCTCCCTAGATATGCTGACGGAATTGAAATCACTGACAAAGGGGTTACCACCATTTGGGGATCGGAGCTTAAAGTATGAGGACATGGAGTATGAAATCAAGGATCTACTGAAGATATTCGACACTAGGAATAAGGACCAAGGTGACGTTTTAAACTTTATCGATACCCTCGCCAAAGAGCCGTATCGACCCTCTTGGCCCTGGTCTAACTCTGTACTTCCTAAATTGAAACACGTAGCATTTCATGACCATCTACCTAAGAATCTTGGGGATGACATGTTGAGCAGTTTTGCTGGCATCTTCGGACAATCTCGAACTGGACCAAATGACCAACTGATGTCACTGTTAGATGATGTGAAGGAGCATTTTCAGGATTCCTATGAACCCAATGATATATTGATGATGCAAAACGTTGTCAACATTACCAAGCGTTTCATACCGACCTTGACGGATGAAAATGTTGCAGAAATTACGAAACTGTTTACATCTCAGGTTGACCACCAAGGACCTATCACAGAGTATCTTCGACTACTGCTGGATCTGAGAGATGCAGTGGCAGCTAACCGCTCCCTAGATGTGCTGACGGAGTTAAAATCACTGACAAAGGGGTTACCAACATTTGGGGATAGGGGCTTGCGGTATGAGAACATGACAAATGACATACAGGATCTATTGAGGTTATTTGACACTAGGAATACGGACAAAGTTGACATTTTAAGCTTTATCGACACCCTCGCCAATGAGCCGTATCAACCCTCTTGGCCCTGGTCTAACTCCGTACTTCCTAAATT
>JARBES010000120.1:22376379-22387173 GCA_030265145.1 Strongylocentrotus pallidus
CGACAACGATCACTGAATATTGTAGGATCATATATGCTTCCAATATGTTCATTTGAACCAAATTCATGACCCCATACCAATACTTTGTATTACCTTTAAGATCATGATTTGTTGGATGTATTCGTCCAAGGAAATGATGAACTGACAAAATACTTAAGGGTGATAACAATAATAACAATAATAGCACGACGTGTATGGTTCATGTGGTTCTATTGTTTGACTGGATTTGTAAGAGTGCATTGAGTAGACAAACTGTTTTCTTGTCACGGTTTAACCATTATACTTGCATACTCTGCAAAATATAATCATACTTTATAACATTGTAATTTCGTCAAACTTATTATGTTCATAAAGCACGACATGCTCACAGGCTAACAACCATGAACAACACTTCAATAAAGTACTAGCCATAAATGGCTAGTAGTTCAGGGTATAAAAATTTATAATGATTAATTTCAATTATGTCAACTCGAATCCAATGTGTATGGTAATTCTATTTCCATTCGACTGAAGAGCAAAACAAAACGAAAAATATAATTCTAAAAAAACATATGATACAATGATTATGACATATACACACATGTACATATCCGATATTTTATCATGTTTTCGTACATCTTATCAAGAAATGAGAATGTACATTTCTTGACTAAAACGATGAAATTTAGAAAAAAAATATGTTCAATACTTTCAATATCTAAATCAAAAATGTATTGGATAGTATCCCAAGTCCCTGTCTAGATCGAGTATATACATTCTACACACGGTATTTCCAACAATCTTTCTTGGTAATGGATGAATTGTTGGTTAAACAGGAAAAAGTCGATACAAATTACTTTACCCGTAGTTCAGGAAATAAATCCTGGTATATCGAAAATTCTTACCGAATACATGTATCACCGTTATGAAAGATATACTGTATCAACATATCCTTACGAATTAGATACCTGGTCACCTTGTTATGATAGTACAATGCAATATATGTTATCATCATAACAGTATAGCGAATATGAGTCCACAGAAACCGGTTGGAATTGTATTAAACAATAAATAGAGAGTTTAGATTTGCTCAAATTCAGTTCGGTTCATTTCATATTTCACATTTGACGTTCCACATTGTCAGTTTTATTTACCAGAAATGTAATGATAGTAACAATACAATTTCTTTTTGGATACAAATAAGTTCCCAATTATATCAAACCACTTTTATTTGTTTGTAGTTACTTGAAAATTAAGTACTTAAATAAAATGAAGAAGCCCGCGATAAAAGCATAACTTGTTGGTTGTAGCCTGTATATCGTAGGCCCAAGGTTTTATTGCATAGCTTGTTTTAACATTATTACCCATCTTATGGTTATCGTATTTACATCCCCAGGTACCCCCTTTAAAAGATTATGTAAGGGTTCACAATTCGTCATACTTTTGCTTATCTTGAAACTTCAAGTGTGATTGAAATAAGTTTCTGGTTTTAATATATGTAAACTGATGGTATACTAAGTACATTTAGGCCTACTTCTGAACTGTATAAATGTCATCAAATGAAATCTACACAAAAGATAACTCAATTGCTGGCCTTGGCCATTTGATATTTTAGTCGAGTCTTTTCGATGAAACGGGAAAAAAGAGATACTGAAACAATAAATGAAGAAGCTTAGTCAGTCAAGACACGTAAGGGCGAAGGTATCTTTTTTCTATACCATGCTTTAAGATTCAAGGAGAAAAATACTGAGCCATTAAGTTCTTTATACTTTTTTGAAAAACATTTTATACCCGTAAATAAAAAGTTGTTTACTGTGTGTTGCATTGTTACCTTTTATTCCTCTTCTCCGTCCGGATCATTTTTCTGTTAGATCTATCATTCCATCTTTTGAATCCTTCTTGATAATGGCTTCCATCTATATGTGCTCTCGCTTTCGCTCGCTCTCGCTCTCTCTCTCTATCTCTCTCTCACTCTCTCTCTCACTTTCTCTCTCTCTCTCTCTCTCTCTCTTTACTAGGATATGATACGATGTGCTTGTAGTAAGCACAAATGCTTCGTATAGGTCAAAGTACTTTCGAAGAGGCTGCAGAGTATTACAAATCTTCTCTATATGCTACAACATAATCATAAAGTAATTAATCAAAAGTATCGAGACGAGGCATAAGCGATAATATTTCTATTTTACTATATTCCATGCTTTTTTACAACAATGCCTGGTTTACCGCAACACTCGACAAGTTTCATTTTGAAGTCCGTAGTTGTCTGCTTCCATCACGTGGTCTGATGAGGGTCATCTTCCAACGTTGATACGTTGTTGCTTGATGGCCAATCCATATATTACAACCATCGCTATGATTATGGAAACATAAGAATAACAGAAATAATATATATAATGATGGTTTTCTGAAAATATGTACCTTTCAAATAAGCAATGCATTTTTACAGTTTAATTTGAGAGGGTTAATTTCTAAATTTCTATTTAGATAATCATAGTTTGATTTGATTTCCTATGATGTTTATTTTTTCCATAAACACCAACATATTTAAATTTAAAATCTTATAACTTGAGATGTATGACAATGACATGGTTTATACAGACAAGTGGTCATCTTAACCATAATCTTGAAGTGACGTCCTCTTGAAAATGAAAATAAGAATACATACAAGTTGAAGCGATGCAGGAAAATTAGGTTAGGAAGGAAGCAAGATTTTGTTTAAAGCATAGAAAGAGTAAGGACAGAGAAAAGCGGGGAGGGAGAGAAAGTTACATTTATGATGGTATTGGGAGGAGTACAAATATATTGTCAAGTTGTGCCTGTATATTATAATCACCTTTTGACAGCTACTATTCATTAACAAAAATAGAAATATTCTTAAAATAAATTATAGGTTAACAATAATTTTAAAATAAGTTATAAATAAGTTTCCAGAGATTGAAATACACGAAGTTCAGATATCTAACGAATAAATAGTTCACAATCATTTATATAGAAACTATTTTTTTTGTTTACATTTAAATTCCAATCAGTAAAGCGATGGATTCATTCACATGTCTACATTCTAAGAAGAAAGAAATTTATGTAAAATGCTAGAATGTCATTTAGTAAACACAAAAATAGATTGGAATTTGACTACTATTTGCAAACAATATTATATTGATAAATAATTTTATTCATTAAGGTACTACAAGCATTTTATTTCAGGCATGAAAGATTTCGAATATATTCAATTCAATTCAATTCATTTTTATTTCACATCTCTTTAGCATGTTCTGAAAAATCAATTCCGTAGGAATTTCTTTCCAATATACACTCGTTTATTCAAACTCATGGATATTTCAATATTGTAAGAAGCATGTTTATATGTATCTACTTTTTGATACGGTGCTAAGTGTCGTTTATGTTTGATAAGATAGAGCAGTGTGATTCGTTGGAATTTCTTTCCAATGTACACTCGTACATTTAAACCCATGGATATTGCAATATTGTAAGAAGCATGTTTTATTTTTCTACTTTTCGCAACGGTTCTTTTATATTGCTGAGATGCATGCTACAAGATCATTTGACACATTAGATAAGATAAAGGATTTTGTTCTTCCTTTTGTCAGATATTAAGGTCATATCGCTTTCGATAAAAGAGGACGAAGTACAATGAGCGTTGTTGCCTATATACATCATATACATGAACGAAAAGTACCTTTTCCCTACAATGTTCATACATAATTATGTGAAGAGTCTTTTCTCTATATTTGTTATGTTTCATTTTTCGGATATCATTACACAGTTCAAGAACCAACCTATTGCTAGACGTGATAATTTTAATCAGGCCAGAATAAACACATTAAAGACAGCTTAAATTATGTGTACTGTTTTTTCTTGGTTATCGATTGGGCGGAGTTAAATATGGATTTAAAAAAATAGCCTACTTTTAATCGATGGAATGCCAGAAAGAGGGAGAAGAATCAATCAGATGATGGCCATGTAATCTATTGTTATATCTTACCTCACTATGCTCCACGGTGACAGTCAATTTGCCTTCACTGTTTACCTCAGAAATCAGTGGATCCAAATCCGCGTTGGTACCACACAAATCCAAACTATATAATAAAAAAGTACGTTTTGGGAACTCAATACATCATCTTCTAAACTAAACTGAAGTACGATAATCTCTTTAAAAGCTTTAAGAGATGTATGCTATATGGTGTGAGAATTTATGACAATTTAATACACATCGGACCTTGCATAATTCTACTCTGTATATATATTGTATGATTGCATAACGTGCTATCGTAAATGTGTATATAGGATACAGCAAGTCTATGAATATCATGATGAATACAACAAAATAAAGGATTACATTTTAATTTATCTTAAGAAAATTAAATTTGATCAATAAATCCTGAAAAGAACAGATGATCAAATTATGTAAGTCCTACTTTGTGTCTATACAGCACCCTATCATCTAACCATTAAGAGAACCCACTCTAAGATACAATCCAAACCTTAATACAACTACCCCTAACTAATCTAGCAGTAATAACGGTAGGTGGCTCGTGTGGCAAACTAGTATGCAATTTTTTCCTTGGATAACAAATTTAAAATGAGTTACATTGACACAATACCTAACTGAAATATTCAAATGAGCGTTCATCAAAAGGATAATGAAATTATATCATTGCATAACTTACCATGATCTAAGATCCCAGTTGAATCAGTTCAAGTTAAATAATTGATAATGCCTATTCCATTGAACATGATTGATACATTTTAATATTACTATAACCAGTGAATTTCACATGATATGCAAATCAGCTTCCACCATTAAAATATTAAAAACTTATTTTTTCATCTAAAGCCCCCTCACACCAAACTAGTTTTCATTACGTTCTGGAAAATGGTGCCTAACGGGCATTCAGTTCACTGAATTGGGATAATTTCTTTTGCAATTTTTTTAGGTAAATTACATTTTTGACTGTACTTGAGGACAAAAAGGTAATATTTGTAAAGAGAGAGAAAATTGCTTAAGAAAGAGAGAGAGAGAGAGAGAGAGAGAGGTAAAGTTAATAAAGAGAGAAAACAGTCACAGTAAAGTAACCCAAATGTGTCGTTCCACAATGTGTTGTACATATACATTTCTAAGATTTTGATTATAATGTCGCAATCATTACCCTGATAAATCAAAATGAGACTCACTCTATACTTGTCAGGTGTGGATGAGTCTTCATGAGTTGGATGATCTCAGCTGCCTTCTTGGTGTACAGGTCGATGCAGGTAATGGACAGCTTGGTGAGTCGGGGACATGATAATGTAACCGCTTTGCAAAATGACACGGGATCATCCAGTGTAGTAGACGATGTTAAAAACGCAGTTCCCTGGATGTGAAGGTGAGTTAGATGATGGAATGGACAGCAGGCCATTGTCACGATATCTAACAAGTCGTTTTCCTGCATTGACCAGTTCAGTTGGAGTTTTTTCACTCGGGGACATGATGTATGAAGTCCAAGATTCCACAGACTGGTCACATTCTTACCATCCACAGATAGCTCATCTACTGAGGCTATTTGACGAGTCTACAGGAAATAGTGATGCATAATGTCTCACTCCATATGATTTGAATGGAAACCAGCGCTAATGTTAGAAATTATATTGAATAACCTGACTCATTATTGTTTGAATATAGTACATTTATTGTTCTTCTTATGTTTAGTAAATATTCCCACAAATATACAATAATACAGACTAAAGGCTTTTCGTCAGTTTAAAGTAAAATGAAATATACAAATGTACAAAATATACAAATATAGAGAATCTTCCATTGATATTAGAGTCATATTCAATGCCGTTCCGGATGAACTATAACCAATTTCTTTTTCCAAAATATCAAAAATACCTTTCTGTTTTCCATTTTAGTGATCAAGCAGAGTATGTTACTATGTTATTAGGCCTAAACGGTTTGTATATCATAACACAGGAGAAAAAATGTTTGCGGTATTTTTGATAATAAATAATTAGAGGATTACCCCCTGTACGACATGACACATCATGACCGCATTGCCAATAAAAGTGTTCTCACATCATTAGCATTATCGACTTTCAAAATCTCTTAACGTTTTTATTATGTCTCCGCTTTTTCTGAGACCTTCGTTAAAATGTTTCTTTATTTGTCTGTTTCCAGCAACATGGCCAAAGCCAACTTACTAACGAGGGTTTATCCTCCTTTTTCAGTGGAAGATGACGGGATTGTAGTACTCATTATCATTTTTTTTATTGTGATATTCGTTCAGCCAGACTAAACAAAAATCATTCAAACGATTTTACATTACTGAAAGTTACACAAGCGATGATTATAAAATAAGCAACAAAAATCCCTATAGGACATAGCTAGCGGCAATCATTCATTAATCGATATTTAACGAGATTTAAGAAAATTTGCATTTTTAAATTTCATTCCAAATTGAAAAAAATTATAACCGTGCATGTATAGATGTT
Organism: Strongylocentrotus pallidus; assembly: GCA_030265145.1. Lineage (NCBI taxonomy): Eukaryota > Metazoa > Echinodermata > Echinoidea > Camarodonta > Strongylocentrotidae > Strongylocentrotus > Strongylocentrotus pallidus. The sequence continues at coordinate 22,382,848 of JARBES010000120.1, forward strand.
AACTTAACCATTCATAGACTTATACAACCCGTAGTATGTCGTCTTTACTTGATTTCAAGACAAAATACATTATCCTTTCGGCATTTCCTTTATCATTCATATAAAGTCTGTCTAGTTTTTTCTGAACCCCTTCCTTTTGAGGTTGGAAAAAAAAGGGAACTTAGACTTCAATCTTGGAATAGTAAAGATACATACCAGTGTCTCTCCATCGTCCATGTCAACTCGTCTGATATACCTCAAGCTGAGTGACTGGAGGCGTGGTAGCGAGAGAATGGAGTGTATTCGACACGGCGTTATGGAAACATACCCCATACTCAGCGTCTGGATCTGTGCAAAGACAATTTATCAGTTCACACAAAAGTGATATCCACGATGCGTTCCAATTATCGTTTTTACTAACATGAACATCTTTTTGAATCACAGCTAATATGCTTTAGCTTCTTAATATGGTGATGTGACATACAGGTTGAATAGAGTGATTAGTATTTTCAAGTATAGACGACACGTCTGATTTTAACATTCTTACTGTCATTCGAGTAAAATTAGGCTGTCAAAGCAAGAGAAAGAAAAAGAGAGAGCGCGAGAGAGGCCTTGACAGAGACAGAAACATAATGAGAGACAGAGAGATAGAGAGAAGAAAAAGGCCCAAAAGGAAATGCGTGTGGTAAGAGAAAAGAAAGTCCAGATGAAGAAAGACAAACAAATGTCATCAATTAAGGATTTGTTCCCCCTTCGAAAGGTTTCCTTTATTAAATAAGATCGTTCACATAGGTATACGAGAAGAGATTATACATGCAGAATTTCGAGCCATTCAAAAAATAATGAGAACATACATTTATAGATATCAGTTACAAATTGCAGTTCATTTTTAGGATATCACAGATTTACTTGGCAAAATAATTTAGAAGAAATAAACAACCAGAAACACTTTGTAAAAGGTAATCAATTAAATATGGTTGGGGAAAAAAGGCCGTGTCTTTACAGCAGAATAAGAGTTAATCCATATCATTATTACACAAAATTTCATTTTATTCATATGTATTTATTTCCTTGTCAGCATAACCAAAATATGTTAAAGTGCTCGTAAATGATAAAACAAAATTACATCTTTTTAAAAAAAAGTTGTGAAACAAAAGTGACCCCATTAGTTGAATTTGAAGAATGCAAAACTGGTATTAAATAGTTTCCAATAGAAATCATATTTGGTATACGTTTGATCTTGATGCCTCAGAGGCCATCGTCGAGTAGAACTCATTACTCAGCTCCACACCGTTCAGATTCAGTGATCGCAGATTCGGCATGAAGCAGAGACCTCTCGCGTAATGAGAGGATGCAACAGAACCCAAATCTGTGTTCCAGTGGTTTAGCTCCTCAATCTGGTGATGTGACAGGACAGGATGAATAGAGTGAATAGTATTATTAAGTATAGACGGCAAGACTGTTGTAAATATTCTTAATGTCATTAATGTAACATCATCAACCTCTACTTAGACTGTTAATGTAAAAGAAAGAGAAGGGAGAGAGACCGGGACAGAGACAGAGTGAACAATAAAGGAAATGGGTGTGGTAAGAGCCAAGAAAGAGGAGATGAAGAAAGACAAACAAATGTTATTAATTAAAGATTGCTGGTAAAAAGAGATCGTATCTGTTCAAGCTGAATACAAAATAATGTTATATCTGTGTATTTACAATGAACATGGAAATACATTTCATTTCATAAAAATGCAAGCTACTATGTTTGGGATGCAATCTTTTAAAACACACTTTCATAAAAATATATCTCATAACAATCAAGTCCAGCTTTAACACGATTCATGCTTCTTGTTGTCAGCATGGTCAGACCATCATATTGATATGAGCGTGCTTTTGACTCATGACATTAAACGATTTCTTAAAACATGCGAAATACTATTTATTATGATAAGTTCTTTTAAACATGCTTTTAGATCCGACAGGTAGTGCGTTGGCTTCTTATCCGGTGATGTGCAGGACAGGTTGACTAAAAGTGAATATTAATATTAACATCTTTCTTTGAAGTATAACTTCTGTTCAGTACTGTATCTTCATGATGGTATGTCATCGATATATATACTAAGACTATGATGGACTTTCTTTTATCTAGATTGAAAGAAACGCACAGATTGAGTAAATCGAATGTTTTGTAGAAGAAATACATGGTGTACGGGGAAAAGAGAGTAAAACGGATCATATAATCTAATCAATTTCCTTCAATGAAAATATTACTTTTTGCATGCTATTTGAATATTTCTTTTACTTTTTTTCAAATAGAAAAATAAAAAAGTGTGTTCTTTCATTCAAGTATAACAACTCAAAGATAGAAACAGATATTAATTAAACCTAGGATAACAGAAGAGAATATTGTGCGAGACAATGACAAATACCAAAAAGATGTGGGGCATTCATTGATAACTGATAATCATTCCGTAACTGTTCTATTGTCATATGCCATATGAAAAAATAGAGCCAACTGATGTTTGAGCTGAAGTTTGATCATTAATAGTTCCTACTTAGCATTTTCTTTCATAAAGCAGGAAAAAACAGGAACAATTAGAGAATTTAGATACCTTATTTGTAACACTGCCGGGTCACTAATTGGCGTTGGGTCCAGGGGGCTGAGCCCCATGACGCTCAGGGGTTTGAGGTATTTAATTATGGCTAGATGACCAATTCAGGTTGATACCTTATTTGTGACACTGGCAGGTCACTGATGCCCCCCCCCCACTCCCGGCGCCCCTGGTCATATGTGATAAATAAATAAATTTTCAATAATTTATTGCATTTTACCCCGGTTCCAAACATAAAAAAATCCTCTGTGTGCCCATGCCTTGAGCCATAATGCATGGCCGTCCAGAGGATTTGTTTATGTTGGGAACCGGGGTAAAATGCAATAAATTATTGCAAATTTATTGCATTTTCTGTTTTTGTTTTATTTATGGAAACTGCCCCCTATCTAGAGAAGGTGGGTGGAGCTGAAGGAAGAGGAGAGCAAGACCCTTTTTACAAGCCTTTCATGATGCTTATACTTCTCACCTTTGTGAAAAGAATTGTCCGAAATCATGAGTTGAATAACTAAATTTTGTTCATGAATGTAACATTTTTTCTTAACCTTATTAAGCACCAAATCGCATGCATCGATTAATAAATAATGATAGTAATGATTTAGGATGCATCAAAGTTAATATAATAATCAGAAACCATGGACTGTGGAGCTGCAGCAGACATTCCCGTGTAGAATTTGTCATCCAGACGCTCGGTTCCAATTGTCAACTCTCGTAAGTTCTGCAATGTGAACAGTCCTATTGCTGCTGCTACATCGGACGATGATGCGTTAGCTTCGAAGGGCTCGCTAACACCCAATGTTTCACGAATCGCGATGCTTCTTCTTATCTGTACAACAAATGAAATTTAGCATTCGATCTATAATAATACTTTCAATAATTATAATCAAACATACCATGCTAATGGTTTAGTTTGTGCAAATAGTTTTAATAGAATGCATTCGTTTGTAAAAGGAGAAAGAAACACCAAGTTATTTTTTGTTATGTCTTCACCATTAGGATATATTCTGACAGCATGTATTATGTAAATAGCATGGATCAACACACATTATTATCATCACGAATTATGGAAGGTGATATGAAGAGGACAAATCAGATTTAGACTTATCGTTTGTTTTAGTTATCTGTAATAATTATACCTGAACAGTGGATATCTATTGAGGTATTTATTGAGGGCATATTGAATATAGAAAGACCTATAGTTCGTCTGGCTGGCTCAGCTTTTTATCTTTGTTTAATCCTGAAAGAGCCGTAAATTACCACTCTCTTCCTTTCTTAGTAAGTCCTTTAAATGTATATATGAGGAAGAGGCAGACGGTGTCATGATTCTCGTTCTCATGTGAGGCTGATTACACATTGGAATACAGCCCACTATAGTACGTAAATACTGACAACATGGCAGTTCTAAATGATTTTGGGTCAGAAGGCTGGAGCGAAAAAAATAACAGACGGTATAATGTGTAGTTGGCCTTTTGTTTGTAGTCAAATCTGCATATGTAATTACTGAAAGCTCATCAGATGACAGTATTTCCTCACTAAAATAAAATTTACAATTAGATGAATGAAAATGATTCACGAAACTTACTACTTCCTTCCCTATTGGTTCCAGTGTGAAGAGAAATGCGGCGTTTGGAAGACTAGAAAGTAACGTAAGATTTGTTTCTGACTTCAACAGGTTCCTGACGGGATCAATGGCTTCTGAATCATGACATTCAAATGCACACTGAATGATGAACTCCATGTCATC
>JARBES010000120.1:23147777-23159936 GCA_030265145.1 Strongylocentrotus pallidus
GAATATGGGTACCATAAAATGAGCTGTATTTCAAATATTTTTCAGATTTAGAGTCAGATTTTTTTAGTATCACAAGCTCAAAAGTATGTCACGCATTTCTCATATCACTGCAGTCGGATACTTTAGTAGGGTGTCTGATCACGCACCTGGTTTTGTGTGCTTAAACCATTCCCTTAGACATTGCACACACCCTATGCAGTCTATGTGCATTGCACGACCATGCAAAAATGCAAACGTTTTTAAAAATAAATTTCGATTCAAACCTCTATCTGTTGTGATCCTGAAGGTGATACTCAATAAAAGAGGTGTCTTTGTCATCTGAAAGAGCAGATTAATCTCCATATTTCCAAAGGGGTGTCATTTCTGATTTCTAAAAATATCTTGGTCAAAACAGCAATTAAAATGTTGTTTCCATGGTAACTAGGACTGTCTCTGAGATTTCCCACTTTTGAGAATTGACCCCCCCCGAGGGATAATTAGTTCAAGTCATAATGAATATGTTGATGTGCTCATTTTTTTGCTAGCCCCAAGGGATCACATACGATTTAAGTTTGAAAATACCCTTCCCCCACTTTTTGCATACAATGCATTATATAATGCAGCTGTTGAGCACAAATTATAACTCGGCGTATACCACTTTTTTTGTCCATTCTGGACAAAAATTGGATGAATATTACCTTGATTTCGGGGGACCTTATCTTTTGATAGAGACATCGGTGAGTCTTGAAATTTGAAATGTGTTCTTCTGAGTAGTTGATTTTTTCAATTATCCGACCATAATGGTGAAAAACGAGGGAAAATCAAAAAATCATTCAGAAACCCGAACTATAGCGCTATATCTCTGTTTAGTTTAGATTCCAATTTCTGATCACCGGACCCGCAGGTGTAGTTTTCAGCCGTGCGGGGGATTACATGCTCTGGCCGCACACGTCTTATTTGTTTGTACCACAGCGAGCCCGTGCTATAGATCAACGCACAGGGCGCGCTCCCTATTGACTACGTACGTTCATGCGGCCGAAAACTACCTCCGAAACAGTGAACATGAAAATGAATATTGCCATGTTATATATCCACTTGTTATAATTTTATGTGATATATATTATGGAAGAGGGAATCTTTCAAATGTTGAAGTCAATACTTTTAGCATCTGAAAAGGATTTAGTCCCACCCGTGTTGCAAAAAGAAATATCAAGGTTTCATTTTCCATCTCTGTTTCCTCAGATACTTGGTCTAAGATCCTTACAATCACTCAAATGGCATCAGAATCAGAGAGTGGTTTACAAGAATTAGGAGATTATCTTACTCTTAAGGAGAAGATCAACCAGTGGATCAAAGATGATGTTGATTTGGTGTCTCTCATGGATGTAGGAGATATAAGAGATGTGGATGATGTGAAACAATACCTGGCATGTTCAGGTGATCCTGCTGGCGTGGACAGAACTAACGATTCAGGACAAACACCTTTGATGATATCCTGCAGAAATGGACAGAAGGATATTGTCAACTTCTTGTCGGAAGCTGGAGCTGACCCAAACCTGACATGCACAGTCCATGGTAATTCTGCACTTCATTATGCCTGCCAAGGGGAGAAAAACGTAACACTGGAATGTAGAGAGAAACCAAACTATCCAAAAGAAAAGGTTGTTGACATCATTAAGATTGTTGAAGTCCTTATCCATCATGGGGCTGCACTGCAAGTGAACAAAGATGGATTGAGTCCAGCCTGTGTGGCAGCTTTGAACAGTTTCAAAGATGTGGTGACATTCTTTGCTTCAAGTAGTGTTGTCGCAATGCAGACCCCAGACAAGGTGAAGGTGTATGAACTCCTTGGAGTTTCACAGGCAGTTTTTGATAAGTACCATGCCATTGATGCCTGTAAATCATTTCACCTTGCTGCATCTTTGCATTCTTCAGAAGATAGTGATGTTACACCTTGCCATGTCAACTCTGACCTTGATACATGGTTTATTGAAATGATGAACAAGAAGAATGCAAGTAAAAGAGAAGAGTTTGAGGTCAAGGCGAAAGCTTTCAACATTGGTCTCCAGTGTCTACCTGCCAATATTAAAGTTGAATACAATTTCTGGAAGTCTTTGGCAGGTTGTGCTGAAGATGCATTGTTCCATGGTAAAGATACTGAAAATGGATATCACATGCTTGTGGCACTCATAAAGGAGGAAATGATAGAGGAAAACCTGCTTGGTACAGTCATGGAGATGATAGATGATGCTACAGCAACGCCTTATAAAGAGTCTCCAGAATTACTGAGATTTATTCCTAAGCTGTTAGAGATATACGCTGCTGCTTTCAGAATCAGTAACACCCAGTCCACAGGAAAGATAGGCAAGATCCTTGAACATATGGGACACCTTATATTCAACCTCGCATATTACCAGTCTGAATCTAAATACCTAGTAAACAGCCTTCCATTTGTTGGCAGCATTGTTAATTGCATAAACAAGATGGTTGCAGAACAAACAAGCCAGTGTGCAGATCAACATAAATCAATCACTGCAATCTTCTGTGATCATATGGCTGATGCCATGTGGGAAGATGTGTACTGCGGGCAAAGCAAGAGAGCAAGAAATAGATTGAAATTCACCATTTGTAGACTCCTACACTACAATGGTCTCAACCCAGACTTGGACAAATCTCTGTTACAAACTCTTCTTGAAGTTGTACCTGTTGCCCGAGATATGGACTTCATTCTTTCAGTTTCTCGAGTTTTAATACGGTATGGTTGTCCAACTGATGATGCTTCCCTTGAGGATATTGACGAGGATGACGACGAGGATGACGAAGAGTTGTCAGAGTTATTGAAACCTACAACACCAACTCCTCTTGAGGAACTAGCTGCAAGAGCAATACTTCACAACAAGATACCCTACAGAGACAGACTTCCTAATATCCTGTGTGAGAAAATAGAGGGTGAAAAGCTGACCCCAGATCTTTCTGAATTGGATTCCTCAACTGATTCTGATGCAGACTGAGAACATGACTTTTCCTTTCAAATTTAAAGGTACTTTTTGAGTTCTGGATAAGAAAATTTATCTCAAGAGAAATTGTCTATGTAAAGTAGGTAATGCTTTTCGGTCAGCAAGATGAGAATGAAAGTCTTTGTAATCGAAAAGCCATAAATGTACAAAAGCAAAAACATGCCAAAGATGAAAGATTGTATTTGTAGACTTTTGACCATTAAGTATGGCAACTTACTCAAATGTATTTTATACACTGTACATGAATTAATTCTCGTGTTAGTATAAAAGTTGTCAGTCATATGGAAATTATGTTTGTTTTTCTTGATGATTTGAACTGCCTGTTGTAGATGAGGTTGCCTTGTTTTATGGCAAGGCTTTACAAGAAGGATATGACATGCTTTTGGCTCTCGTACATAAAGAGATGATTGAGGAATACCCACCAGGTACAGTCAGTGGCATGATAAAGAATCCATTACGGCATGCTTGTGGATCCTTAGTGTTAAAGTTTGTTCCCAAACTGTTGGACGCATATTCTGAGAAACAAATAGCAGATAGCAGCCGACTGATGGATCGAAAATGGGATATTGTTGACGGTCTGGGAGGCCTGATGTTCAATTTTGCAGACTATCATTCAGAATCAAACTATCTAGAATTAAGTTTGCCATCTGTGGCGAGCATTATCAACTGCATTAAGAAGATGTACGGCCTGGTCGTAGAGTCGTTGCCCGGCAAGCAGTAGACGGCATGTTCAAATCCTGCTGGTTCCAAGATTTTTTATGACGTGTTTTCAATCACGGATCGATCAATTGATCTTATTTACTGGGTGCATTAAAGCCACAAATATGTTAAAAAAAATAATGTCTTATTACGAGCAACTTTAAAACTTTCATAATCAAGATGCGAAGAGGGAGATCTTGTTTTTAACCATCTATTTTCAGCTTTCCTTTTAAAACTTCTATTCTAACAGCATTTGTAAACTATGGTACCTGTTGATGAGAAGCTACTGTCTTCGTTAAAAAAGCCAGGTGCATGTTTGTTGAAAATTGAAATTAGAGTTTCAGTGTATAAAGTAGCCGTAAGATCATCAGGTGTGTTTGAACATAGTGAACTGTTAGCTACACAACTCTGCAGTGAATCCATATTTATACAAACAATTTTTATGGAAAGATGTACAGGTGCTTTGACTGAATTAGCTCGACTGCTGATAACAGGGAAATGATCCGATATTAAAGAACCAGGCCAACGTCGCCCCACAAATATTTAGTAGATATAATCAAATTAAGAGTGTGGCCGCATATACATGTATGAGTACTAAAAGCAACTTGCTGAATATAACAAAAAGACTCAAGTAGAATAGTAGAGACTTTGACTCTTGATTATCATTATCAACATGAATATTGAAGTCACCAGTAATTATTATAGGTACAATACAACAAGTATTCCTGTTTGAACTCGTTAATAATAATACTAATAGTAAGGGTGGCTTCTTATATACCGGTAATGCACATGTCCGTCACGTACATGTAGTGACACTCCTGGCACTCCCCCAATTATTACCCTGGCTTTAGCAAGGCGGCCATTACAGCGCTCTAGCATTTCAAAGAATTAATTCCTGCCAGGTACCCATTTACAACACCTGGGTTAAAACACAGGCAAGAAAACAGACATTGATACAGGATGAGCATCAGAATACGGTAGTCTGTATATATATTGATTAATTAGTGTTGAGAAGATCTGAATGATATGCAGTAACAAGCAAACTCAAATTATTTATATTACTTGCAACAACGTGATGAACGTCTGTTGTGTCCTTAAGATAAGAGCGGTTCCGCCACAACGAGCAGTGTAAGGGCGATGAAGAAAAAAAAAAGATGACCAGCAGGGACAATTCTGTGAATAATGGCAGAGTAATTTATCTGTCAAGGAAGTCTCAGTCATAGCTTGACTAATGATAAGAGAGTTAAGATTGTTTTAAATATGAGAACACAAAGGCTATGTGAATCTATAATTGGCTATTTTATCGTTGAATTGTGACATATATTCATGGACATCTCTGTTGGGGCACTACTAAAAATATATCATAGACAGCTGATTATAAAACATTTGATGAGATAACCACCTGTCAGTGACCCTACAGGGAGGTCTAATCCCCTCTGGCCAAACTAGTGCATATACCAGTAGTAAAAAATAGAGTTCTTTCTGTATTATAGAGTTTGTAGCCCTTCGTAGTAAGTATAAACCTGAGACTTCAATTCAATATTTGTTTATATTTCCTCAGATTCTTGAGGCCTTGGTCTGAGATCATACGGTCACCCAATGGCGTCACAATCAGAGAGCGGTTGTCAGGAATTCGGGGATTCCCCTTGTCACAAGGATAAGAACGATCAGTGGTTTGAAGATGGTGTTGATTTGGCGTCTCTCATTGACCAGGAAGAATTGAGTGATGTGGCTGAAGTGAAACATTACCTTGCTCGTTCAGGTGATCCTGCTGGGGTGGACAGAAAGAATGGCGCAGGACAAACACCTTTGATGATTGCCTGCAGAAATGTACAGACGGATATGGTACAGTTCCTATTGAAAGCTGGAGCTGACCCAAACCTGACATGTGCAGTCCATGGTAATTCAGCACTTCATTATGCATGCCAAGGAGACAAAGATTTAATGTTAATGTTTCGAACGAAAAAGAACTACCCAGCACAGGAGATGGAAAGAATTGAGATTGTCAAATTCCTTCTCCATCATGGGGCTACACTGCAAGTGAACGAAGATGGATTGAGTCCAGCCTGTGTGGCTGCTTTGAACAGTTTCAAATATGTGGTGTTATTCTTTGCATCAAGCAGTGTTGTCGCAATGCAGACCCCAGACAAGGTGAAGGTGTATGAACTCCTTGGAGTTTCACAAGCAGTCTTTGATGAGCACCATGCCCTTGATGCATGTGAGTCATTTCACTTTGCTGCCTCTTTGCATTCCGAAGATGACAGTGAAGTTATACCACACCATATCAACTCTGACCTTGATGATTGGTTCTGTGATATGATGACGAAAATAAAGAAGAAAAAAATTGGTGAGCACAGGATCGGGCAGAAGGCGTTCACCATTGGTATTAAGTGCATACCTGACAAGATCAAAGATAAATACAACTTCTGGCATTTTACATCTAGATACACTGACCCTGCTTTCTTTGATTTTAGAGCTACAGAAGAAGGATATGACTTGCTTGTGTCTATGATTAAGAAGGAGATGCAAGGGGACTACCCACTCTGTACTGTCATGAAGATGATGCAGATTGCCTTGGAATCCACAATGCATTTTCCTGGATCATCAGGAATGGAGTTTATTCCAAAGTTGTTGGAGATGTATGCAGAGGGATTCAGAGAAGATAACACACGGCTTAGAGGGAAAAGGCATGAGATACACGAACTTTTGGGAGATCTGTTATTCAACCTTGCATACAACCGATTAGAAGTGAAATGTCTCAAACAAAGCCTTCTATTTGTGGGAAGTATCATTAACTGTATCAAGATGTATGTTGAAGAGCCAAGTCCAATCTCAGATGACCATACATTATCAATCACTTCAGTGTTCTTCAACAACATGGCTGAGGGCATGCAGTTCATGAACTGCAGTCGACAGGGAAAGAAAGCAAGGAATAGATTAAAGTTCGTCATATACCGACTCCTCTCCTACAATGGCTTTGATCCTGATTCGGATACATCTTTACTCAACTCCCTGGTCAAGATTGTTCGTTTCAACCGTGATAGGGATTTCATTATTTCACTTGCTAAGGTGCTGATTCGCTATGGTTGTCCAACTGAAGATGTTTGCATTGATCAAAACGTACAGGGTTATCCGGAGGTGATGGAATTAATGGCACTTTTAAGCCCAGCAACAACACCACCCTCTCTTGAGGAACTAGCTACAAGAACAGTTCTACGCAACAACTTACCTTACAAAGAGAGGCTTCCCATCATGCTCTCTGAAAAAATAGATGTGGAAATGTACTTGATGCCAGCTCCTTCGGATTTGGATCCTTCATTGGAATTAGATGAAGATGTGGAATCGGATGAAGACGTGGAGTCGGATGAAGACGTAGAATCGAATGAAGAAGTGGAGTCGGATGAAGAAGTAGAGTCGGATGAAGACGTAGAATCGGATGAAGACTTTGTGTCAGATGAAGACTTTGTGTCAGATGAAGACTTAAGCTATTTTTTATTTATGTCATCTTAAAGGTAAAGACCAGTTATGGTCATGTGATTGCATTGTGAAAGAATCGTTGTGGAATCGATCAGAAAAGGTTGATCATCTAGCATATAATTATTGGTGTGTACGGCAAGGTTCTGGAATCATCAAAATGATAAGAAATACGGCCCAGTCTTCGTAAAGTTACAAGCACTGTACACAGAAAGATGTATATGGGACTATACGCACACGTGCGCAACACGTGCGTTTATCTCTCACAGACCATGTAGATAAACTAATTTACCAAATATTTCAATTAGTAGGTTTCCCGGCAAAATTTTTATCATCATGTATTAGTCAAAACATTCTTTCACATGATTAGTAATAAGAGCTTCCATTTCATTTTTTGAAATTGGGGCGTTTCCAATACTGGTCTTTACCTTTAAAGTGGGTGGGTCAGCAGTTTCCATACATGTGCAGAAGGTCATAATTCGCTAATTTGCTAAAGGAAAACATGATCACAATATCTCAAGAACTGATTGATGGATAACCGCCAAAATAAAATCATGCATGTATCTTACAAAGCTCATGAAGTGATTAGATTTTGGAGTCACCACGTCAAAGGTCACAGGACTCATTATATATGCAAAAATAGCTTGTGATCGCGTTATCTCAAGAACCAATACCTGGTAGATGTATTCCTGCCTATTAAACTTTGGTTATGTATGTAACTTACAGAGCCAATGAACTGATTAGATATTGGGGTCTCAAAGTCAATGGTCACAGGGCTCATTATGTATGCAAAAATAGCTTGTTATCGCGATATCGCAAAAATCGATAGATGGATTACCGCCAAACTCGGGTCATGTATGTATCTTGCATAGCCAATATGAGCTGATTAGATTTTGAAGTCACAAAGTAAAGCTCACAGGGCTCATTATGTATGTAAAAATAGCTCGTTATTGCGTTTTCTCTAGAACCGATTGATGGATTACTGCCAAAGTTGGGTCATGTGCCGGTATGTATCTTACAGAGACAATGAACTGATTAGATTTTAGGGTCACAAGGTCAAAGGACATTGGGCTCATTAAGGTTGCCTATAAATAGCTTGCGAATGCATTATTACAGACGACACTGAGATGGATTACAATCAAATTTGAATTTTAAAAGTTGCTTCCGTTTTGGTTTGTAAGATTGCTCTATGGCGGAGGCATCATTTTTGGCTGCAGTCAAAGTTCCATCTAGTTACTTTATATACGGATTCAGATGCTACTGTGCCAGTTTGCCTGATTTTATGTTTCTCTTCAACTTTGATTGGCCATTACAGGATGCTCACATATCTGTTCACTCTTGTCAAGTTGTAGCTCAGAAAGTTCTGTAGGAAATCTGCAATTCAAGTACAGATCCAGATTCTCCTGGGCTTGTGCCGTTCAGCTTGGGTTTTGTTTTGTTTTGTTTATCTTTATCATTATCATTTTTGCTTGTCAGCCATTTTTCTGACTTGTCAGAATTTTGTATCTCCGCCTTTTTTGTGTTATACTTGATTTGCCCCGTTTCCATCCAATTATTGTCATACTGCCACGACTAACAGTGGTTAAGGCATGCAGCAAGATATACAGATATATTTTACGTGTAAGATGATTATTTTCACAAATTCTATACCTTTTTTAACAAGGTCAAACCAAGTCAAATCTCAGTATAAACTGTTTGCCATGGGATGTTGTTGTTGTTCTTTGCTTGATTTTATGCCTAAAATGTATTTCATAAACTTGATCTTTCGCTCGTAACTTCTGACTTTGATATTTTGAATATGCTATTTATTTTGATGACTATAACTAGTGTAAGATTGATAACTTTTATTGGAATATGCTACAAAGGGGTGTACAATATGTACATGCACAGAGATTTGTATTGCCCAAAGTTGGTGATTGAATATAGCTTGCCTCATAGGGCAGCATCTTTACTGGCCAGTCTCTTTTTGCTTCAAATACATGCTTTTTATGACAATTTGAAATGTATGCCCCCTTTACAAAAGAAATATCCTGCTGTCCATGAAATACTTACAGTATCTGCTTGTTAGCCTGTTACTGTTAAGCAAATTGAATTTCTCCTGTTGTACATGTATACTGTTTGGAATTTCTGCACATGTACATGTATGTTTACTAGCTCAGAGCAGGTTTTTACCATGATGAAAATAAGTTATGATTAAATGATCAAGATTAAAGGTAAAGACCAGTTCACCAAAACAGTAGTAAAGTTGACTGAAACTCTTCATCATTTTACAATGAGTTAATGCCTTTCTGGCGCCATACACAAGTGCTTGCGTTATTGCCTGAGTGGGAGATTATGAGAGAAACCAATGTGAAAATGTAAGTGAACTGACAAGCAGAGACAAAAGAATAAATAAAAAAGGAAGTAAACCCTGATAATTCATTAACTTGCTTTTAATAGAAGCAAACAAATTAGAGGAACAGGTCAATGAAATCTTGAGCAAAATCCAAAGAAAATAATTACGTTAACATTCTCAAAGTTGTCGTCGGAGATACACAAATTTTAAACACTGTAACATATATTTTTTGAGGTCCTCTACAATTTGCTCTGTACATACATTTCATAAACTTTCATTTTTTTTAAGTTATTGATGATGGAATAGATTTTATGTTGTATCGGGTAAAAGGATGTCTACCCTGATAATTTATTCAGCAAAAATTTAATTTATTCAACAGGTCGAAAGTTTGAGCAAAATCCAATTAAAATAATTACGTTAGAATTCTCAAAGATGTCGTCAGAGAAACACAAATTGAGAACACTGTGACGTGTATGTTCTGTACATTCATTTCATTAACTTTAATTTTGTAAGCTATTGATGGTATAGATTTATGTCATATAGGGGTTGTATAGAAACATGTGCGATAATTTATTAATGACTCTGTTTGATTTTTTTAATTCTTTAGGGAAATTGGAACTTTTCAGTTTTTTTATAGTACAAAGGAAGTAGTAGGGAACCTCCAAAGATATGTCACAGAGTTGCCAATTTGTGTTTCATTGCAACTTGATATTAGGGTGGACATCCTCTTTAAGTTTGAGAAGGCGCGATAGCTAAGTCGGTAGAGCATTGGTCTCGAAATTCGGTGACCCGGGTTCGAAACCAAGGCGATGCGCTAGTGGACTTTGGTAAGGCATTAATTTCATTTTACAGGACCTAAAGCTTTCTTTAATAGCACTTAGCAGTCAGGTAAAATAACCATCATCATTCATTCAAGTGTGTATATGTTTAGGGTGTGTGTGCAAGAGAGAGAGAATAAAGAATGAGGGTAGGGGTTGATACAGTTTAGAGAAAAAAGGAGATGAAGATGTTAAAAGAGATTGAGAGAGGTAGAGAAAGCTGTTGGTAGAAAGTGAGAGAAAGAAAGATTGAGAAAGCAGGAGGGGAGATGTTAATGAAATTTAAATAGAGAGAGAGAAAGAGAGAGAGGAAGAAAAGGAAGAAGCAAATAGGAAACAACGATGATAAGTAGCTATGAAACCAAGAAGACTGCAACAAAGACGATTCATGATGTATAAACAAGAATGAAATGAGAATATTTGATGATTTTAAAACTATGTATTGTAATCTATTGTCCCACTTTCCTAAAGCTCTTTTGGAAAGTGTTACTGACTCTTGGTACACTGTTTTCAACTGCCATTATTTCACAACTATTTAACATGTTTTTATACATTTGTATGTATTTTGTTTTCCTTCCCTGTACAGATTGCTTCTGTCTGGAAATCCTCACCAATGCAATTATGGCAGCAGTCTGCAAAGACCAGCGAACCCGCATCAACCTGGCTTCCAGGATGGAGAAGGGTACCGTACGGAATGTCACTGACATCAAGTCGCTCCTTGCAACTCACAAGGTGAATGTAAATGCTCGAAATCAGCTTGGATGGTCACCATTGATGATAGCTTGTGCCAAAGGTTGCAAGGATATGGTCATCTTTTTGCTCGATCGCGGAGCCGACCCTAATGCCAGAAGCACTCAAGGGGGAAACACGCCAATGCACTATGCCTGCTTGAAGAACCACTGTGGTTGCTGCTCACGTGGAAATATCTGTAATTATTCTGTTCGTCTTGAATCTCACGAAATCGAAGGCAGAATCGGTATTCTAAGGCTTCTTATCCGGCATGGAGCAACTCTGCATTGTAATTCAGATGGATTAGATCCCCCCTGCCTGGCAGCACTTCACAAAGTCCATCTTCTTGTTGACTTCTTCGTCAAGAGTACCTGTAGGCTAAAGTTGTCTGATGAAGAGAAGGGGAGAGCTTGTGATATCTTTGGAGTGGCATTTTCTCTGGATAATCTGGTTGACACGTATGATATTGATTGCACTGGTGATGTGGCTCCGTATCAATATCTTTGCAGAGCATTGTCTATTCGTGAGGGAAGTGGTATAACATTGCCCACAGATCAAGAAAAGTCAGAGATAGCTGCCCACTTCTCTCTTTTCACAACAAAGGCATGCAAGACTCCAAGAGACTTGAAACAACTCAAATGTGATCCTTGGGCTGAGAAAATTCAGTGTTTCCTAGTTGCAGATAAAGTATTACCAGAGCAAATGAAGAACACATACCTCTTTCCTAGACTTCTAAAACATGGGCGAGATGGCTTATTCTTCTATGGGAAAACAAAAAAAAAGCGTAAAGAAGCTTCTCTGATCTTTAGAGAAGCACTGCAGTGGGAAATACAATCCAAAGTCGGGCCGGGAACTGTCCTTAAGATGATACTAGATGGCATTCGTTTAGGATCTCCAGATCTTCATCCGGACATTGTTAAGGAGTGCTACAAGTTGCTGGATCTGTGTCTACGAGAATTTGGTGAAGTCTCAAAGACTTGTCTTCAAAAGGCCAATAAGAAGTTGCTAGATGATCTTGGGTTTTTCCTGTACGATCTTGCTCTGTATGATTTCTGCAGATCAAAGGAGATGTTTGAATCGCTACTTCAATTTGGTGAAAGGATGATAC
>JARBES010000120.1:24029544-24042505 GCA_030265145.1 Strongylocentrotus pallidus
CCCCCCTCCTCCCGACATAAAAAAAACAGGTTAAACAAACATCGGTAACGTTAATTTAACCTATTAAAAACCAAAAAATGGGAATGCACCTGGGACAAAAAACATAGATAAGTAAAAAAACAAAAAAAACAAAAAAAACAAAAACAAAAACAAATAAACAAAAAAAAAAACATTTTTTACAACAATCAGATACCGCATCAAGAGAAAACTTGAAATATGTCGAGCGATACGGCACAATAATCAATGGTACTTATTTAAGCACATGTGAAATCACCTTGTTTATCCACGCCTACTCGACCATTTGCAATAATCAGTTTAAAATGTCTACAAAGTTTCAAGAAATCTTTTGCCGTGGTTATTAATAATATCGTCACTGTTACATTTTCTCAAACTTATGTTCGAAACCTGAAAATCCACATTATCAAAATAATCGTTATCTGAATCATTTCTGTAGTCTGAGTAAGCATGCGCGTGTGTATATGGGTAACTAGGTTTTTATCGTCGTTTATCTGTCAGAATAGATATGATTAGTTTGATCTGGGGACCGACTTTTAACGTCGCCATCAGAAAGACATCACTAGAACCAGGGTCAGTCAGAGTAATTTTGTGGATTAAGACTGAGGGTATTTTCGTGAATTATTGTACTTTTTTTATGGTTGAATAAATTGAAATTGAATTAAAAAATTGAATTGTTATAAGATGATAATATCAGAGTTCGTCAGTCTGTAGGGTTTTGTTTAAATGTATATTGATTCCTTCTGACGTGGTGTATGCACGAGTAAGTTTGTAATCGGCTAAGCCTGACAGCTAGAAAAAGCATAGGTTGAAACCATTGTTCACCATTACATATTTAGATGGTATTAGTAATTTAAAAATAAAACTCTCGTGACAGATTGTTGGACCACAAAGGTTTTACCGAAGTTTACAGGCTTAGTTTGGTTTATACAACTGATCATCCCATAGTTTCTCCTGTGACATTTGCTCCACGTTTAATAATTATTGGCCTAAGGTTAGAGCCAGAGTTGAAAGTGGGTTTACGGATAGCTTTAGGGTTAGGGTTAAGTTTAGCCCAGGTTTGAAGTTATGAATTCGGTTAGTGTAGGACATTTACCGCGAAGCAATTGTCGCCGGATCCTACATGTAATCCTAAACATTTCTTATTATATCATGTTTGATTAATTTATTTTATGTTTTAGTGTAAGCTTTTAATATTCAAGACCAGGATGTAAACCAGTCCTTTTTTATCTTGTTATCATGATGAAATATGTTCAAATAAATGTAACTATGTTGTAAATCTATGTATAATCACCGAGCATCGTCCGTCGCAGCTATCTTGAGTACTGGTATCAGCAGTCGTCGTGAAACAATTGCCCACATTTTCCCCAGAGTCTATGTAGTAACGGCCTGAACATTGATAACATGATAGCTGAGCAGACACTGTTGATACAGCTGCTAAAAATGTAAATAAAGAAGGTTCATACATTTCATTTATAAGCACACTAAATGATTTCAGAGAAAAGGGGTTTAATACCATTATGTTATAGGCCTACATGCTACTGAACTTCGGGTCATATATTCCTCTATGACATAAAGGAAATAATCACAATATTAATCCAGTTAAGAGGTTTAGTAAACTTCAAATCATGTTTATCAGAATTCCCCAATTTTATTAATAGAATAGTAATATAAATTAGAAATAATATGCAAATCAAACTTTTTCAAGACCAAAATTATTGCGAAATAAATCACTGTTTTTCAGGGTAACAATTATATCATTTAACCAAGCTGGCCTAACATATCTGTTAGTCGAAGCAGGCTTGACAGAGTCATTTAAACATTTTAAAGGATTAAGACAGAAAAAACAATTAATTAACTTTTTAGAAATGAATTATCGATCTTTGAAGTGACCAATATACCACGTTTGGAGCGAATTGTTCGGTGGTGAGAGCACGGTGAGAAGGCAAAACACCGAAAACACTGTTGCCCATAATGAGAGCTTTCTCTGCTGTGGTATCCATTCTACGGAACAATTGAGACCTACCTGTGTAACTGAGAACTACAGTATCCTTAGAAAATTTCAATTCCTATGCGACAACTTATCCTTTTTGGCAATATCAAACAGGGAATATGCAACGTGTTCAGACTCTTGTTTCACCTTTATTTTTAATTGCGCGATTGGGAAGAGAAGTCCTGGAAAGACGATTCCATACACGGATACAAGAGTTTATTATCTGGACCTATTTAGGACTTGTCCTAGACTAGAATAAACTTACGCTCTTAAAGGGAGTGTATCATGGGAATTACTGGTTAACGCCATCTACGTCTTCTTTTGGACAACTGCACGTAAACGAAAGGACTTGATTAACTGGATCAGCGCGCGCTTGCGTTCGCGAAACAGACCGAAGTTCTCACGCTTCGGTTTCGCGTGTGTTGCACGCACGTGAATGCTGCGGTCGCGTCGTCTGTAGTCGTATTATACCAGATTGGTCCCAGGTAGGGCCACGGGAAAGACACATAGTCTCGTCATGACACACTCCCTTTAATGCATAGGAGTAGAAATCCACAAGTTAGGAGTCAGAATAGGAGTCACTTCAATTGGAGTTGAACAAGCTGGAATGTACTCTAACTGAGCGGTTGAATAATTCGTTTAACCCATTGTTTACTGGAACCTAGTGGTCCCTGTGTTAAGCCTACGGGAATACAATAATTCAGTAGCCAACTGGTTAAGAGCGGAATTTCTAGATTTTATTTCTACTATGATGACTCTCCAAAAGTGTTTTTTTTTTACTCTTATGTAGTTAGAGAAAAGGCAGTGATTAAATATTGAAATATTACCAAACCGAACACTTACCGAGCAACGTGATCAGGACAACGAGTTTTGACGATCAAGCCATATTTGATGTTGTCTTGTATAGTGCTGTTATTTTAAAATCCGTTTAATCGAAACTCTTATATTTTTAACTCTTTCAAAAGCCCCCAAAACAACTAAAATGGTTTTATTCCCAATTCAGCAACTAATAATAGATGAACGCGTTTAGTTAAGACGGCTACCTCTTCCTTAAATGATTGTGAATCAGTGAATTACAAGGTTAATAATAATAAATTAGCATACAGGTCACCATGGCTACCAGTTTGGGGCGTCCAAACAGAGTATGACATCTCTATGAAAACGATGTGTGTTCGGGGCATTCTCTTGGGTTGGTCAATTTACGAGGTACGTACAATGTTTGCTGTTTCACTATCCATGTCACTCAAGCCATGCCAAAGTAAAAGGTGTTTGTGGGTCATATTTGCTCTCTTCCCTATAATATATTTGCAAATGAAATATTTCAATTCATCACACTTAGCAAAATACCACGCACACCCAGTCAGCTTGCTAACGACGCCATCAGACTCCATAGCAACCTTTTACTACACTCATTTTTACTTGTTTTCAAGGGCATTGGTAAGTCAGGTTCCTCAGTGTGTTGGGGAGGGGGGGGGGTAAGGTTGCTCTCTTTTTCTCGCTCTCTCTCTCTCTCTTTCATTTTACAAATATCTATGGTATTGTCTCGTGTAATTATAAATTGCTGGTGCATATATTTATCTTGACTTTTTGTTTTACTCCGACACTGCGTAATATCATATTAACATTTTTTAGCAAGGACGTTATACGCATTCTTTCAATCAAATTAATAATTTTGTTGATTCTTCACTGAACCATACAATTTTCATCTCCCTTAGGCGTGTGTCATTTCAAATTAATGGCATCCGTTAATAAATTAATATTGGATTGGGATATGCGCGTGTGTAGGGATATGTGTGCGTGCTTAGGTGGGTGTGCGTGTGTGGGTAGTCGCGTGCAACTCGATTTATGAAGAGATTCATCTATTCATGTAGCCCAATAAAACCGTCACTAAAAATGTCCGAGAACCTGTTGTAACCTTCAGGTCAACACTTGAAATGAATTTAAACCCTCTTCTTTCCTCAACCCAGCTCATAACCATGAAATTATCAAAGCGTATTCACTTTTTTTTTTCATTGGACAATGGCAACATCTTCTAGAATATTGAAGTAATATTGTCCAATAGTAGCATATTTCCCCCAAAATGTATATAACGAATGTATATATCATATTCACACAGAGTAGCCATGTAAGTATTAATACTTTTTTTTCTCTGCGGACCCTGTAAGAATCATTAAGCCAGCTATTGCCATGTCTCCATTTACTCCTGTGTGGAGCGAGGCAAATGCGGATTAGTGTCTCGCCAAAAGACTTATAGGCCGGGTTTGGACTCGATCCCTAAACCACTGGAATGAGAGTGACGTGAATGTAGTACTACACCACGATACCTTAAACTGTTAATGTCATAGATAAGTGTAGGAATTCTCTTGTACACTCCTAGGATGGCAACATCGCTGTTTTAATAATAACCCATCACAAACATCTCACAATAAAGCTTCCCAATGGATATTCAGGTTAGGCAATAGTGAATGATTGATGACCATTTTTAAACACTTGAGCTGCACAGTGAACATACCAAATCCGTGAAATGGACCATCTGCATCATGTGTTTTCAAATGAAAAACAGTTTCCTGTTTTCTGGAGTAGCGTGGCCCAATTGGTGGGGCATTGATATCGTGAGGGAGGGGAGGGGCTCCGGTTTTACTCCATGAATTAATTTTGAATTAGGGAAGGGTGTATAATCTTTGTACGTTCATTTTACCTCATCTCTCTCTCTCTCTCTCTCTCTCTTTAACACTCTTTCACATGCTCTATACACGCATCTTATACATATCAATAACATTATACTAACAATCATCTCCTTAAAATGACTTTTACAAAATACAACTCATTGTAGATTTTTTATATCTCATTCGTAAAAAGGTAACGTATTAGAAACGACCAGAATTTTGTTTGAGTTTACGTAGGCATTCACTACTTTTATATTCATTTTCACATTGTCAATAATTGTTGTGCACCCGGGAAGGTAACATGTACTTTGAGAACGGGATTTTCTACCTTGATATTGCTAACTGACTTAGTCAAAATTACTAAACATTTATCATAAACGATCATTCTAAAATATAGTTTATATTGTTTAATTACTTATTCATACAGGTAGAGGTCGAAAGACGACGTTGAAAAAGAAGATGAAACACCTCTTGTTCCAATTAATTGTCAACGATTTAACATTGTTAGTTTAAAGATAAAATTGAGTTCTGGTAATGCGATTGCATTTTGAAAGAAACGGTGTAGAATTGATCAGAAAA
Organism: Strongylocentrotus pallidus; assembly: GCA_030265145.1. Taxonomy (NCBI): domain Eukaryota; kingdom Metazoa; phylum Echinodermata; class Echinoidea; order Camarodonta; family Strongylocentrotidae; genus Strongylocentrotus; species Strongylocentrotus pallidus. The sequence goes on from JARBES010000120.1 coordinate 24,034,798, forward strand.
AGTTGATCATCTAGCATATAAGTATTGGTGTGTACTGCAAAATTCTGGAATCATCACAATGATAAGACATTTGGCCAAGTCTTGGTAAAGTTACAAGCACTGTACAAGGAAAGGTGTATACGGGACTACAAGAACATGTGGCAAAAAAATCCGTACCGATTTGTATGATGTTATATGCCATATTTAAAATATGAAGGCATTTGAAGAGCCATGCTTTTCAAGGAACATTTCTTATCTGATGTTCATCCACACATGCATAATACAATGATAACGCTCATAAATTATTTTTCACCTCTTCCCAGAACTCAACCTTCTCTTTAATTAAGTCATTTGCGTTAAGTTAATGCATTCTTTACAATATATTCAACGACTACCTATAGATTCATAGCAATAAAACCTCTGATTTTCATAAAAGACATGCATGACGTAGTAAGATCCTGAAGATAACATGACAAACAATCGACTCTCCTTTCAAAGCAAAGGAACTACATTTTGGGGAACAGTTTTGCTTTGCTGTATAAATATCAATATTTACCGCCGAGCAAATCCAGAAACACCAAGTAAGCAAATAATGTTTGTACCAGTCAAAAACTACATAAAAATTGAAAGCCCTCAACGATACACGCTTCGTTGAAATGAGCACGTGACCAGTGCCTACTATGCAATGGGTGCCATAGTGATGCTTTCCGTGAAACAAACAAAAATTGGCGTGTCCTTCATGACAATAGAAACACCTTACATGTATTCGTTCTTTGAATGTGAATTTCATTGGCGACAATAGGCAGTGTCACACAGAGGCCAAAAATCCGGATTTTAGTTATCCTCTTAATTGCTGTCTATCATCAATTATCCCATCAGAAATCCTCTAACGAAGCAAGAAAATTCTCCCTTGAAAGGATTTTTCAAGGGATTTTTCTGTGTGACACCGCCTTATGTGTATTGATTTGTAATCGACATAATATCTAGGTAATACTATATATTGATATAATTTTATTGATAAAAAGAAATACACACCCGTTTGAATACCATTGCTCTCTCTCTCTGTTTATTTATTTCCCTCTCTCTCTCTCTCTCTCTCCCTTTCCTTTTCTCTCTACTAGCAATATCTCACTCTATCTTATTTATCTCTTCTATCTCTGTCATTCTCTAATTCTCTCTCCCCTCTCCCACGGCCTCTGTCTACTAACCCTCTCTCCTCTCTCTATATCTCGATCTATCTCTAACCATTCCCTCCTTACTTATTTCTTATCATTTACTCATCTAACTGTTTCTCGAAAATAATATCGCTAGTGATATTCGTTTGTCTCGCAATGTGGTCAATAAGGAATCTAAAAGATCACGACGTTTCGTGCGCTATCTGCAACACTTCGTCAGGTGATAAAAACTACTGTTTCTCTATTGCACTCATTGTCATTTTGTCGTACGTGTCTCTCTGATATTCCCATGACCCTTTAATGGATCCTATACACCCACACAAATTTTGTCAAAGATAAGAATCTGCTGGATCTATTTGTATCCTTTGTGATTTTAACTTTCATATTCATATTCATATTTCTCATATCTCTATATAAATTCAAAAGTGTGTAAAGTTTCATTTCAACTGTTTATATGCTCGTTGTCCTTTCGTAATACGAATGCATGCAGAATGATCATAATTCAACGAACCCTGCCAAATTATATTCTAGAAATCTAAACTATACCCCTTTTTTCCAACTTCATTGTCCCCATCTCCTTTCTTCTTTCTATTTCTTGTATACAAATATCTTCATCTTTCTCCCATCTCTCCAACGATTCCTTTTCTCTGTCGCTTACCCTTCTCATTTCTTTCATCGCTCTTCATGTCTCCAAACTTTGTTCTTATCCCTCCCTTTTTTGGTAATGTGTTAAAATTTCAATTCACTACCCCCTTTCTCTCCCATACTTTTTCTTCCCTCTCTCTCTCTCTCTCTCTCTCTCTACCACTCACCTTTTCCGGTCTCTCTCTCTCTCTCTCTCTCTCTCTCTTTTATCTCTTTCTCATTCAATGCATGTATCACAAAGAGGAAAACTACATGGTTAAACAAACAGCAGAAGTGTTTATTCATTACAAATATACTAAAGAATTCCTAACATTTCAAATCACCATCAAAACACTTTATGTACTTATTCTTGGCACGTTCCTAATGAATAGAATATTCTTTTATTCCACATCAAATTTTGATAGTAAAAATAGCAAAATATAGAAAGTTAAGGCAATTTCGTCGAATTTCTAAACTGCTTATTGCAAGTTAATAACACCCACAATCAAGTTTCGTATCATATATGGTTACTGTCTTTGTATTCCGGCGTCAGATTCAATCAAAGGGATTCAAATGTCAAACCAGTTGGATGGAGACAAGCCGTCCAATGGATCGCAACGTCTTTACTCATGAGTTATCTATTCGCGACAGATTGAAAGCGAAGATTATCATTTGTTTTGTGTATTATACTAATAATTCACATTTGCGAGTGCTTAAGTGAGTACCGTTGCATGCAGGTTAAGTCACAATAAGATAATGAACGAGACTTGTCGAGTTTATTATCAGGTTAATTGTGATTTAACCAAGTGCCGTGCATATCACTTATACACTAGCTTCAAAACATGAATTATTTGTTTCATAAAACAGGGCCCCGTCTGCTAAAGAGTTGATATCAATAGCAACTATGTACACAAGAGATAGGAGACTGCAAACACTTTATATCAAAGACGGGCCTAAGTCGGCAATATGAATTTAAGTCCAGAATAAACAAAACACCTGATCACCATTCGCTTTCAATGACATCATAGTACATAAGCGCAGCCGAACTGTGTAATACAGGTCTCAGTGTGTTCAGCAATGACATTGCCTTTTGAAACTATTATCATTTCATCGTGCCTTCATTTTGGTGTCATTTGGCAAATAAGACCGACCTTGCGGTTCACAGTTGCGTCATTAGTCGACCAAAGCAGGTGTAGGTTTCATTCGATTATCAAACCTGACATAAGAGTTACAAAGTTGTCAACTGCGAAACTTGTTTATAACCAAGACAACTATTATTGCTATTCTGAGAAACTTATACTAATTGTTTATGCGATATTAGTGTCGTTGTCACAAAGGCAAATATATCTTAAATGATTATCACACAATAAGAAACTCGCAGATAAATATAGTTTCACATGTACAATGGCTATACAGGGAAAATGTTTATATCATGATAACGTATTTCCATTTAATTACACTGATCTAAATCTACACTCCTATACTATTACAAATATGGGGGTTTCTTTTTCAGCATGTTAAGGTTGATGTGACTCCTTTTACTAAAGGGTAGTTCACTATTATAAATGGTCACTATTATAAATTAGTACTTTGTACTAATTGACTTAAAAAGCAGCCATTCTTAGAATGGAAAAGAATTAAAACAGTCATTATTGATACAAAAACCATCAGATAATCAACAAACCATCACTAAAACAAAGGCAATGACGACAAACGAGAAGGCGAAGTATATCTTAAAATGCAGCTGTCTTAACATCATTCGACACCGATAAAATATAAACATTATGAGAACTACCTGAAGCCCTAACTTCCTAATATCATTTTTTGATAGCATTAATACATTTCTGGATTTCAACTCTCAAAATATTATTTCAGTTGTATACCATGCGAGGCTATATCTCAATCAAAAATTATCTTTCTCAAACACAATCGTGATCTGCTGAGAGCCAAAAGGGCGGCAACTAATATATTTTTACAAAGAGTTAACGTCCTTTAAGTGTCATTAATAGACCTAAAAAGATTCAACAGCACTAAATCACACTGCAACGATATCAAATATTGACATACCATACCCTCGCAATGACTTTCAAGAAACCAACCGAGTACAGTTCTAATAATGATAATAATAACAATAATAATAATACTAATAATAATAATAATGATAATAACAAAAATAATAACACGAAGAAACGAAGAAGGAGAAGAAGAAGAACAATAATAATGACAATAATACCAATGATAATAATAATGATAAAGTGGTTAATAAATAAATAAAGTAAATATATAATGATTACTATAATTACTGACATTGTATTTAAAGGAAATATTATATTTGCTACATAGGTATCATAAGAGGGAAATGTGTTTAATAAGCAGTGGCGTATCTAGGGGTGTGGAGAGAGAGAGAGGGAGGGGGGGGGGGAAATCAAAAACGTAAAAATAAGAGGCATTTATCGTCCTGGATTGCGCTCCCCTAATTATGCTAATACAGAGTACAGTGCTTCGGAAATAATCCTCTTAAATGGTTCGAAAAATAGAAAAAGTCACAAAGTTTGGTCACTATGCTCCCTCGCATATATTTACGTTCTTTTTCTGGAACTGGTAATTTGCACCCAAAATATGGATTCTAGTGCATCCTAGCGTCTTCTAAGGGTTCAATTCTAAATCTCTCTGCGTTGCTTCCAAGCACAAATGTTTCATCAGGATCGTGTTGAACTTGCTCCCCCCAAAAAAGATAACGCACTTGCAATTCCAAACAACACTTATCCACCCAATTAATTTGTCGATGTCCTTGATAAAGTATATATAGGTAAACCTTTGAATTAAATTTGCGCTCTTAATATAGAAAATGTAATTTGTTTTGTTCTCGATGTCTAAACTTTATACGAAATTTGTTAACACTTTTTATGTTACTTTGAGGTCTTTTGGTTAAATAATCTATCAGTCGGTCGCTGTGCTCCGAACCTTGTATAGCCATTTAAAAAACTTTGAATACATATCTCAGGTTAGGGACAGATCATTTCCACGTAGTGAAAAAGCGAGGAAATCTGGTGTGTATCTTTGAGCTGACAGGACATGTGTATGTAGGGGGCACAATTTTATCATTTGCTTCGAGCGCCGTTATCCCTATCACACAGATACGCCAAGGCTTTTAAGTTTACAGCCTGCCAACTACGGCGTCTTGGTCCAGGATAGGTTCTACATATAGACCACAATCATACTCAACATGGGTGGTAGCAGGACTGCCACCAATCCGACGGAGAGGGCGGTAGCGGTGTTGCAATGGTCGCCAATACAGCATGAGAGATCGTAATTCAAATTATCACGTCCATCCACGACGTCGGCAGGAATACCGTTGTAAACAAGTTTATCATAGGAACATTTATTCCCATGGTAGAGACAGCCTCGGATGATGTCCTGTACTCCATCAATCAATCTAGATGTAGCGCTCTGTGAAATCAGAAGAAGAAACAATCTTTAACGAGAGACCTGACTATTTATTTATTTATTTATAAATTCATTTTTCTTTCAAATACAGGGTAGTCCTTTCAGAGCCACAAGGCCTGTTTTTCAAAGGAGCCCTGTAGGCGAGTGACAAAGTACATAGTAAAAGTTACAACAACAAATAAAAACATATACAAAATACATAATACACAGTTATTTACTACTAGATATAAAACACGTTTTAGTTTGAAAAAAGAACAACCTACATAAAGTTCATGCTTGGATTTAAATGAGCCAAATAAAGCAACACTCTCCGCGTTGTAAGCACAAGGCTGTGATTAGCAACATCAGAAGAGTTGCAAATACTTCAAAGCCTATGACTAATCAGCTTATGATAATGATAATAATATTTGATAAATTTATACTGCTCCAGTCTACTACGAAATGATTTCGGTGTTCGACTTAAGGGATTCCTTTCCTACCGGTACTCATTTAAGATTTAGCTGTAATATTTTCTAATTCGTCCCCCTCGTTGAGGATATCAATAAGCTACTAGCACTGTATACTTACGAAGCACAGCCCCGGACACTCAACACTGTATACTTGTGCTGAAGAGGCATCGAAGGAACCTTGGGCACATCCGGTGTCACTACGGGTACCTGGCACCTCCGAGTACTGGCACCGGTGGCAGGTGTTAGTCAGAGCATTGGCGCTCAGGTGTGATAGTAAGGTGGCGGCGTTGCAACGCTCGCCTGTGCAACACTTCCTGCAGTCTCTGGGGTCCTTCCGACATTCAGTGACGCAGTCATCTGGATCCCCACATCCACGCGTGTAGGTGATGGTGCCTGGAAACGCGACGCTCGATAAAGAAGAGATTGAACTACGTACCTGTATGCAGGCAAGTGTGAAGGATTTATATCTTGGTCAATAAAGGGAAGGGAAAATTGGGTGACAAGCATTTCTATCTATTTTTCACTTTAAATTAGGTTAGAAGATATTTATGTCACTCGAAATGATCGGGATTACACCAAGGGGATGATTGGTCCAAAACGAAATCTTGATAAAAATAATAATAATAATAATAATAATAGTAATTATAATAATAATAATAATGAAACTCATGTTAATAATAATGTATGGGAATAGAAATCAATTAAATGGTCAAGGTGCATTGTGCAATAAAGAAACAAAACAAAAAACCAAAATATAGCACTGGCTCGACACATACTGAACCTTTTCATTTACACCCATCTGAGTTAACCGCACGAATAAAAAGAAAAACCCCGAATAGACAATATTAATCAGAACCAGGCCATCATTTTATGAAACTGTAATCATAATTACAATGAAGTGCACCAACATCCCGTTGACAGCTTGTAAAATTTAATTCACGCGTTCCATTGGGCTGTCGGCGAACTTGACGGTTTTGTGAATATTATCGGGCTCGGATCGTATTATTAATGAGGTTGTTGATTTAGGTCAGAAGCCAAAGTTTTCGCATGCATGAATTATGTTCGAATTAAGGTATTAAGGTTTTGGCCATTAAATCCTTTCCAAACTTTGACACGGGCGGTCTAAATGCCTCGGATGGGCTCGGATGCTATTACGAAAAAGAAAAATTCTCAATATTCATTGTTCCGATATCTGATTCGTCGAAAGTTTAAATAACAACGGTTGGAGATATGGCCACAGAACATGTCCAACCTCAAGATACTACTTAAACAGCTATGACGACCATACGAACACTGCGCAGGGGGAAATACCTGGCAAATTCTTTTAGTCAACTAACTGGAGTATGCAGTTTCAACTACTCTATATACAAAAATGGCACGTGGTATTTTTAACCCTATTATTTAAGTTAAAGTAGAAAATAAGGGAATTCAAGTTTTTGATGACTCACATAGCATGAGGATGTATTAGGGCACGTTGTGGTGCTGGTGAGGGCTAGCGTTGGGGTTTTGCAGTTACTGTTATCGCTCTCAGTCATCTCATCTTGGTAAGTATACGAACACGAGTAACATTCAACTTGTGCAGAAACCACCCACAAAGAACCTGAAAGGAGAAAGATAAGTGTTGTCACTCATGGATTTCATTCCTCCGACGGGGTAGTAGAACGGTAAGGCTGAAATAATGAATTCATCCATTTATCGGCCACCAAGGGGCGACGTACGGACCATTTTGAAAAGTTAGGTGGGGCGGTGTCGACTTTTTTTAAGACGGCCCACTTAGCAGTGCTAAAGATAGTAGCGGATGGTGATGCAGGATGGATGTGTGTTCATGAGTAGGTTTTTGTACTGCGAGCGCGTCAAACAAATTCAAGCTTACAACAACTATCCAGTAGAGTTAGATATAGCTACGCCAAGAGACTCTCTTGAAAAGGTCGCCCATCACGCTCATAAGTTTGGCCACCTTAAAGGTAAAGACCAGTATTGGAAACGCCCCAATTTCAAAAAATGAAATGGAAGCTCTCATTACCAATCATGTGA
>JARBES010000120.1:24266764-24280749 GCA_030265145.1 Strongylocentrotus pallidus
CAGGTTGTTTTGGAGATAATCTATTTAACGCGAGGGTTCTATGAATAGCGAGTGCAAAATACACAGCACAGTCCAATGAGCATGTACAATAACTGCTATTACGAATTCTGCATTGCACGCACATGTCACTCAAGCGATAGCTCTCTTGCATGGACAAAGCAGTATAACGATAGCGTGCATGCAGCCTTATGGCAGGCTATGAGTTAAACAAGGTGAACATAGGAAAGGAATACATCAATAAAGTCACAATATAAAATAATGGAATACCCTTTAAAGCAAATTTGCTTTTGGACAGGGTCACAGATTTACAACAAAATGATAGTTAACAAAGCTAGTATGAAGTTTGATATCGGCTTTAAAATGTATATATTTTAACAATTCACTCGATAACAAGCAACATGAAACAGTTTTTGAATTCTGCATAATTGAACAGTTTGCATGTGTTACTGGCGAGATGATACACTTCATGTCCTTTGTAAGCAACGCCAAATTTTAATATAAACATAGCAAAACTCTCTAATAACCAAGTGTGATCATCTCAATATTCATGATAGTTGGACCCATTTTCGCAATTATGATCTGATAGTAGGTATTGAAGTTTGATTGACATATTTGATTGAATTACATCGTTTTGTTTTTTTTCCTTGTTGTTTCCCATGAAAAGAAAAATGTGAGATGCCATCTACCGCAGAGGGTGGTCTACATCTCTCTTTCTCACCTGATCAAGATGGTCTCTACGATCACGGGGATATCATCGCATTCTCATGCTCTTCACCTGGTCACGTGATCAATGGTGTTAATATAACGAGATGTGACAACGGAAGTTGGATACCTTCGGGTTCGCCATCGTGCCAGCAAGGTTAATATACGCTCTGTTTATTGTTCATACTGTGTTCTTAATGTTGTAAAATCACTTAAAGAAATACATTTAAATTGCAATAATTTAAGCACTATAAATAAAGAGGTTACTAATCATCTGCATATGTTTAGCAAAATCCATTTGTATTTCATAATATGCTTGCCTTTAATATGATCACATATTTCTTCTTAAACACAATTAAATATTTTCAAAAATTCCATTGCTATTTTCCATGATATTTCCTTTTCGTAGCAATCCACGGAATCGAAGATAATACATTTCTATGCCTTATACTTTACATTATTGTTTATTTCACTGTAGAACCGACCCAAGGCCAATCTCACAAAGAAATCACAATGCAAAGCGAAACCACAATTCCCCCAGCCCAAGTGGAAACGACGGATCAGGAATCTACCTCTTCTGATCTGTCTTCAGCATCCACGGATAGGACTCCGATTACAACGAGCAGACTTCAAGAACTGACGGATAAAGCTCCTACAAATCTGCCAGTTACTATCCGAAATATGCTAACAACTTTGAGGTCGGTCGGAAAAGAAATAACATCTCCTATTGTTCTGGACACTACTGAAGCAACAGCAGTTTCTACATCAAGGACACTAACATCACAAATAACCCCGAGTGACCACCAGTGGACTATGCCAGATATGACATATGAAACGAAACCTACGACAGCAAAAACAGTGTCAGAAATCTTCAATCTGACATTGCTACCGACAGGGAGTACTAAAGACTTTTCTATTGAAGAGCAACTAATCACCGAACATCAGCTGACAAGTACTGCCACAGATGAATACTCACATCCCACCTTTTCACACTCAACAGCGGGAGGGAAAGTCTCATTACCTGGTGTAACAACAGGTATCCCAAGTGAAACAACAACATCAAGTTATTCTATTTGGAATTCTGACGAGCCTACGGTCCGAAACGACTATATCACTGACATACCAACATCGTCAGTCATTGGTCTAACTGATGAGGAAGCGAAAGCAAGAAAAACGACATATATCCAACAGACCTTCCAAGAAATTACGGAGGCAGCCGATATTTCCACGGAAATAGCCGTGGAGACGTCCGAATCAATGATAGTCAAAGAACTTACGAGTCAAGCGGAGCGTGCGACCGAACCATATCTTTCTTCTACAAGAGAAGCTACAGAGAACACAAATACTCCTAGAACCACGCAATATTTCACAATTACCGCACCAGATACGTCAGAAGTAGTTGATACTTTCACAGAAGTAACCGATCTTGGCGATGGGACATCTGAACCACCTACGACCAAAGACTTTACAAGTCAAACCGAGCAAATTACCGAACCCTATCTATCTACTACATCGGAGGCTTCAGAGAACAAAAATACTCCTAGAACTACGCAATCTATCACAATTACCGCACCAGGTACGTCAGAAGTAGTTGATACTTTCTCAGAAGTAACCGACCTTGGCGATAGGACATCTGAACCACTTACGACCAAAGAGCTTAGAAATGAAACCGACTATATTACCGAACCCTATCTATCTACCACAAGAGAAGCTACAGAGAACACAAATACTCCTAGAACCACGCAATATATCACAATCACCGCACTTGATACGTCAGAAGTAGTTGATACTTTCTCAGAAGTAACCGACCTTGGCGAGGGGACATCTGAACCACCTACGACCAAAGAGCTTAAAAGTGAAACCGAATATATTACCGAACCCTATCTTTCTATTACAAGAGAAGGGTCCGAGGACATAAAGACTCCAAGAACCACTAACATATTACCATATACGTCAGAAGTAGTTGATACTTTTACAGAAGTAACCGACCTTGCCGATGGGACATCTGAACCACCTACGACCAAAGAGTTTACAACTGAAACCGAATATATTACCGAACCCTATCTTTCTACTACAAGAGAAGCGTCCGAGGACATAAAGACTCCAAGAACCACTAAAATATTACCATATACGTCAGAAGTAGTTGATACTTTTACAGAAGTAACCGACCTTGCCGATGGGACATCTGAACCACGTACGACCAAAGAGTTTACAAGTGAAACCGAATATATTACCGAACCCTATATTTCTACTACAAGAGAAGCGTCAGAGGACATAAAGACTCCTAGAACCACAAAGATCTTACCAGATACGACAGAAGTAGTTGATTCCTTGACAGAAATAACCGACTCTATCATGGATACATCCGAACCACCCACTGCCAAAGAGCTCACAAGTCAAACCGAGCAAATTACGGAACCCTACCTATCTATCACATCGGAGGCTTCGGAGGACTTAAAAGAACCTAGAACCACTAAGATCTTACCAGATACGCCAGAAGTAGTTGATACTTTCACAGAAGTAACCGACTTTGGCGAGGGGACATCTGAACCACTTACGACCAAAGAGTTTACAACTGAAACCGAATATATTACCGAACCCTATCTTTCTAGTACAAGAGAAGCGTCAGAGGACATAAAGACTCCTCGAACCACTAAGATCTTACCAGATACGACAGAAGTAGTTGGTACTTTTACAGAAGTATCTGACCTTACGACCAAAGAGCTCACAAGTCAAACCGAGCAAATTACTAGACCCTATCTATCTACCACATCGAAGGCTTCAGAAGACATAAATGCTCCTACAACCCCTATTACCGTAACAGATACGACAGAAGTAGTAGATACTTTCACAGAAGTAACCGACCTTGGCGAGGAGACATCTAAACCACTTAAAACCGAGGAGTTAACAATAAGTGAAACCGAGCTTATTACTGGACCCTATCTATCTACCACAGAAGAAGCGTCAGAGGACATACAATCTCCAAGAACCACAAAGATCTATACGACAGAAGTAGCAAGTACTTACACAGAAGTAATCGACCTTGGCGAGGGGACATCTGAACCACTTAAGACCGAAGAGCTAACGAATCAAACCGATCTTATTACCGAACCCAATCTTTCTACCAAATGGGAAGCTTCAGAGGACTTAAAAGCTCCTAGAACCACAAAGACCGTTTCAGATACGACAGAAATAGTTGATACTTTTACAGAAGTAATCGATCTTGGCGAGGTGAAATCTGAACCACTTACGACCAAAGAGTTTACAAGTCAAACAGAGCATACCAGGGAACCATATCTTTCTAGCACAATGGAGACAGCATATGAGTCAAGGACTCCTATAACGTTTAATGAGGAGGTAGGTACTGACATAATGGCAATTATTATGACAGATGAAATAACAACAACACAGTCTCTTTCAGAAGTTTCACAGTCAATCCCAGTAACCAGTGATGGAAATACAAAGTCGGAAACAAATGCTTTCAAACTAAGTACGGTATATGAGACATTTTCTAATGTCATGACAGAGCTGGTCAGTAGTGAACAGAAATCAAATAAATTACCAGACGTAACAGAAGGAGAAGCTACATTGACCCCAAATACCCTAAATGATATCGAAACATCTTCATCAACAATATCAGTCCTTGATTTAAGTACAAGTGAACCTGTAACACTGGTGACACCTACTTACCAGGAACCAGTTACTGCAAAGACAACACAAATAAGTAGTGATACTATCACAGAATTGGTAACAGATATCGTCGATATAACTCTCACTAATACCCAAGATGAAAAAGTGAGCCACAGAGGGTATCAACGAGACGAGGAGGCAATAGTTACTGAGACAACATCCAGTCGATATCCCAATACCATTATGACAACTGAATTTGTAGGTACACAGGAACCCGAGTTATTAAGTGAACTTCAAACAACTTTGATAGCAAGAACTGATCCAATCACTTCCCATAGGCCTACCGGGCAATCGTCTGCGGGCACAACGACGGTAGAAAAGGATATAAATATTAGACTCACAATAGAAACAGGGGAACCGGCAACTGAGTTCTCTACCCATGTGGTGCTACAATCATCCGAAACAGCCTTCCCGACCAATGGGGCAACATCAGAAAAGATGGTGAAATCTACAGAGAGGGTCCACTCTGATTTTGTGACCGAAACAGAACTCGTTACAGAAGCCGCTGATCCTCCGTCAATGTCTACGAGTCCAGGTGATAGTTCGATCGACTTGACTACCATTGAGAAACTTATTATGGATGAATTAGGAGAGACAACTGAGCCTGGTAGATCAGTTGCAATTACAGAAATTGTTTCACAAGATATAGTGACCGATCAGACAATCGACATTCACATAACTACAGACAGTAAGGGGACTATCGACACAGAGAAGTATACTGATGTTGTGACAACCATTATACCAGAAGTAACACAAACTTTTCGGGATTCATCAGCTGAAAATGAAACGATCATGCCACCACCAGCTATAGAAGTAACGACGCATTTTGAACTAGGCATATCAGACGCAACTACTGTAGAAGAGGATATTACATTGCCCGAAATTAGAACAGAACTAAGAACCACTGAACCTAATGTGACATCACCTAAAACATATGGGACGACTTCGACGGAAAGTATCATGGCCCAATACCAAAGTACCATGTCAGGAACAGAAACAGAAACAAAAATAAGTACAGATATCGTTACATATGTGACTGATCAAACTTTAGGTCTAACAAGGTCGGACTTCGCAGGGCCTAGGGGCCATGCTACAGATCTTGGGAGTACAATAATTTCAAGAACCAACGAAGAGAGCCCAACACAAACGACAACGAAGTACATCACCACTGGTGTGCCAGATTTGACGGAAGTTGCAACCTCTACTTCAATAGAATTTGAGACGGCCATTGTTGATGAGGCTACCACACCAAGTGGACGAGAAACCCTTGCAGGGGAGGCAGGTAGGGTGACAGAAGGTGAAACTACCGAAAGTACGGAAGCTACCCGAATAGGAGAGATTGTCACGGAGGGTGTACATACAGAGGTGTATACTGATGTCATGACATCCATCGTGCAAGAAGAGACAAGCACTGTCATTCCAGATTCACGAGTAGGCAGACAAACTGCGACCATACCGACCCCAATAACTCACGAAGCAACTGCATGGATAGGTACTGATCTAGGTGAAAAAACTATGTCTGATTTTGTAACAGATTTTGGAACCATTATCAGTGATACGACTCTCGCTATTTCATTCGAGACACTTCTAACGGAAAGAATCGCTTTAGAATCACCGCGATCAGATGTTATAACCTTCACAGATGACACAACAGCCACAGAAGCGGACGAAATTACAACCAACCAGCAGCTAAGAACAACGGTCAAGAAGAGCCCTTCGGAAAAGGCGACTTATCCTGAAGTAGAAACACATACGGAACTTGTTGAAACATTTGTAACAGAAATTATCAATGACACATTAGGAGATGACATTATAAGCCCAGATTATACCGCAGAAACGAAATTTTCCACCGCAATGCCTTTAATCATAACTGTCACAGAGATTACTACAGCTGTGCAAGATACATCACACATTAGTTTTAGCACTGATGAAACTGTAGAACCAAGTGAGTCAGATCAAAGTACGATCCCTGAAGAGGCTACCACGGAGGAACATAAAGTTGGAAGTACACCAGCCGACAAACTTGCTACCGACAGCAAGATGGCCCAAGAAACCGAATGGTATACAGATATTATAACGTCTATGATATCAGAAAAACCTAATGATACTGCCTCATCTCATGATATCATTACAAAAGATGGACAGATTAACATCAGAAGAACGACCGACCAACCGTTGATTACAGATAGGGAGCTATCCGACGTCTCTGTTCTGGCTATGACTGAAGGTACACCTTTCATTGGACGTGACATCACAACAAGTACTAGCCATGAGAAAACAAAAACAGCCACATTATATGATACTGTTAGCCCAGTTCAGAACGTTTCAGAGGTAAAGGAAACTACCGACAGTCTTTATACATCGATTGGCCCCGACGAGGGTACTGATATTGCTTCACCTACATTACCAGCAACTATTGAGGTCAGTATTGAAGAAGAAAAGAGCAGAATTACAACAACTAGCCCAATAACTATGGAGACCAAAGTGAGTCTAGGAACTGAATGGTACACTGAACCTCTGACATCCGTTGTAACAGACAGTGACCCAATAACACAAGTTTTATCGTCAAGTACAATCAAAAGCATGTCGACAGAATTTACCCATGATCTTATGACTACTGAACAATATCCTGCTAGTACATCTTTAAAACAAGGCGATACCACATCACCTGCTTCAGGAACAGAATCTCTCATAGCACTCCTTACCAGTGAGAGAATTCCAATGAGAGAAACAGAAAGGATGACAACTGACTTCCCTGATGCAACAAGAGAAGGAACATATACAGCCTTTGCCACGGAAACAGTAACAGATATATCCACACAGACTATAATGTCAGGCAAGTCGGAGGTTTTAAGCACATTGGATAATAATTTAAGAGAAATAGCAGCTAATGAAACTGCAACACTAGGAACCCATTCACAAACGGAAACTGAGATTGAAGCAACTATTACCACGTCTACGTTGACTGAAATAGTTCAGGAAGTAACATTTTTTGATAATGACGCTCTTGGAACGAGTAGTCCAGAAGAAATCATAACCGCACCAGAGGACATCCCACAGAGAACCACAGACAAGCCATTTGAAATGCCAGATACGACACTTGAAGGAACCGTCAGTTTCACAGAACTTGTAACCAGTGTCTCTAATGGAACGGCAGGATACATTGCAAAACAAATGACTGGACTTACTTCACCGAGTCGTATGACTACCGACAATAAGGTCACAGAAAACGCCGAGTGGTATACTGACATTATTACCTACACTTTAACAGGCAGTGAAAGGACGAGTGACATAATCCCAACAGTTACAATCACAGAGAGCGTAACAGCTGATACCATGGATGCCACCTACAAGCACTTCACACTACTGTCTACGGAAGATCATTCAACGGTTATACCTACAAGAGAAACTGCCTCAGACGGACAAGAAATAACAGCGCCAATAGACACAGAAACGGTGACTGATACTATTGATAGCTTTACAGGCATCTTAAGTGATACGACAGATACATTACACAGTGATACTAGCCGAACGGACTTTGGACTGAAATTCGAAACAACTGAAGAGATTCCAGGCACGGTAGGAATCGAGATCACCCAACCAGTATCTGATTGGGGCACGGAAGTAGTGTCTACAGAGTATTCATCTGAGCTCGAACCCACTACCTCTCCGGAAACTACTCCCATAAGCACTACGAGCAAATATGTGTTCGAGAATATGTTAGACAACACAGAACAGACAGAACAGACAACTTTCCTCGGAACAGATGAAATTACAGACACATATGGAACAGGAGAGCCAATATTACCAGTAGAAGGCAATGCATCATATACTACAGAACAGACAACTTTCCTCGGAACCGATTTAAAAACAGACACATATGATGAAACAACAGAGGCAATGGTAACAGATACAGTCAAAGTGACAGACACAATAAAACAAACAACTTTTGTCGGAACAGATTTAATTACTGACACATATGAATTAACAGAGACAGTATTACCAGTTGACGGCACTACGTCAGACACTGCAAGTCGGACAACATTTATCAGAACAGATGAATCAACCGAACCATTAGTACCGGACGAAGGTACAACGGCGCATGTTACTGAGGCAGAATCTACCGACGTGAAACGTACGACTGAACAGATGTCAACTTCAAACATTGCAGAACACCATACAGAGATAACCAAGATTCCGCAAACAGAAGCAGAGACGATTGTTATATCAGAATTCATGACTGACATTTTAAACTGGACGGTGGAATCAAGAACGTCAAGTACTCCAATTAAAGTAGATATTGGAACCGAAAGAATAACACCAACCACTACGCTCTCATATGATTTGAGCGATTCGACTCATAAAGAATCCAGAACAGATATTTCACTCACCGAAGAGGATAAAAGAAAAACAGCATTATCAACTACATCTCTGCCATTTGTTGATTCATGGACAACTATTGCTGAATTTGAAACAGCTTTTGTAACTGTTGAAGTTCTTGATATAGCAGGAGGAGAGACCTCGACCTCTCGAATTGATCATCTTACTGACACGGTGTCCAAAGGAAGGGAAGGAACACTATCAACATCAGTACCCATAACCGACTCTTTAGTCCCACCACCTAAGATAGCAGAAGTGACTTCTCAAATCAAATCGACACCCATGACGCGAAAACCTGAATCCGATACAATGGATTTGACGACTAGGGAAAGGCTCGCTGTAAGCACGAGTAGCAAAGAGGGACTTGAAATGCTGAGCACTGACCAACCCACAGAGTTCTCTCGTTTACCCGTTGATAGTACAGATGCAATATTTGAAACCGAATTACTGACATTTACTGTCGTTGTTGATGAATCATTAACAACTGAAGTCATCGAAGAGAGACAAAGGTCGTCAACGTTGCCGAGGCATGAAACCGTGTTTCTTCAAACTGACGCCACTTCTACAAAAGAAAGAACGACAGCCATGCCAGTTATTTTGCAAACTGTCGTAAGCCAACCTGTATCGGAGAAAATAATATACCACACGTCAGAAATAACTACAGGTGAAATGTTGGGCGGTCTTGATGATACAACAGAAGTGAAGCCAACCTCTAAGCCTTCAACTTTAGGGATTACAGAAATACATCCGACATCAGACATCACCGAAATCACTCATGTAGCATACACCGCATCATCACACTCTGCACTGCTTTCAACCGAGATAATAACGACACCCTACACACCATATGACCTTACTGTGGATCTTAATACTGGTATTACAGAAGGCGAAACAACAGAATGGGCGACACCCATGATGCTCCATTCAACTGAGAAAATCCCAATGGTTCACTCTACTGATGAAATGCAGGACGTAACTGGACAAACCCTGATACCACAGACGATACCCCCAAGCAATGAAAGTACATCTCATGTCACGAGCGAAGTGTCTACATCCTTCACAGAGACTCCGACAACGGCGATGCCATCTTTTGCAGTACCGATCACTGTCAGTCACACAACTGACATACCAGTTACCCCAACAACAGAAGGTGCAGAAACAGAATGGGTCACACTTACGGTTCTTCATTCAACAGAGAACGTTCCGATGGTTCCAACTACTGATGAGATGCAGGACCTAATGGAACCTACCGAAATACAGAAGACATCACCATCAGTCAATGCCACTGTATCGGCAGTCACGAGTGAACTGTCAACATCCTTATCAAAGACTCAAACAGCAGCCGTTCCATCTTCAACTGTACTGACCACTGACGTCCACACGACCGCATTGCCCTATGCTTCAAAGAAAGAAAAGGCAGCTACAGAATGGGTCACATTTACAATCCCTGATTCGACTGAGGACATTCACGTGGTTCCCACTACTGATGAGATGCAGGAGTTAATGGTTCAAACCGGTATTCAGGAGACAACACCACAAGTCAACACCTCTGTATCTGAAGTAACGAGCGGAGTGTCTACATCCTTTCACAAGACTCGAACAACATCTATTACATCTTCAACAATTCCTACCACTGATTTCCATACAATGGCAGGAAGCACAGCAACAGAGTTTACCACACCTACCAAACTCCTTTCTACTGAAGATGTTGAAATGTTTCTCACAACTGATGAAATGCAACACATTACTGAACGAACCTCCTTCCAACTGACAATTTTACCAGCTAATGCTAGTACATCTCAAGTTACGAGCGAAATATCTACATCTTCTCCTAACACGCCGACAACAACGGTGACATCTTCAGAATTAGAAATAACTGACATTCACATAACCGCACTTCCCGTTAGTACAATGAGAGAAAGCACAGCAACGGGGCTGACCACACTTACCACACCCCTTTTTACTGAAGATATTGCAGTGTTTCCCACAACTGATGAAATGCAAGATCTAATTGAACAAACCGAAGTCGAGCAGACAACAATATCAGTCAGTGGCAGGGTATCTCAGCTCTCGAGCGAAGTGTCAACATCTTCTCTCAAGACTCAAACAACAGCTATAACATCTTCAACAATTCCTACCACTGATTTCCATACAACCGCACTGCCCGTTAGTACAATGAGAGAAAGCACAACAACGGGGCTTACCACACCTACAATACCTCTTTCTACTGCAGATATTGCAGTGTTTCCCACAACTGATGAAATGCAAGACGTAACTCAGCGAACCTCCTTTCAACATGCAACTTCACCAGATAATGCTAGTACATCTCAAGGCACGGGCGCAATATCTACATCTTCGACCAAGACACCACCAACAATGATGGAATCTTCAGAATTACAAACAACCGACATTTATATAACCACATTGCCCGTTAGCACAATGAAAGAAGGACTTACAACTGAAATGATCTATCATACAATAGCCCTTTCTACTGCAGACATTGCAGTTGTTCCAACTTCTGCTGATAAACATGATCTAATTGGCCAAATCGAAATCCAACAGACAACACGACGTGTGGATGCTGACACATCCCAAGTCATGAGCGAAGTGTCCACAAACTCTCCAGAAAATCTAACAACAGCAACGCCACCTTCTGCATCGATGACCACTGACATTCTCGCAGACGAAGTGTCCATTACTACAACAGAGACTGACAAACCCATGGTACGGACCACACCTACAATTCTCCTTTCAACCGAAGACATTGCAGTGATTCCAACTACTGATGAAATTCAAGAACTAATCGAACAAATCGAATTGCAGCATACAACGTCGTCAGTAAGAGCAACTTTATCTCACGTCACAAGTGTACTGCCCATAACCATTCCCCAAACTCGGAAACCAGCAGTGCTATCTTCTGTAGTATCCACCACTGAGAGTAGCACAACCACGTTGCCCACTAGCACAACTGGGACTAGCAAAGACACTCTACTGTCATCGCAGATGTCTTCAACTGCTGCATCAGCCCAGACCGTGAAAGTCAAGACAGCTCATCCAACTCAGTCCATATCAGAGCCTACTTCAGTTACCATGAGTAAGTATTTCTAATGTTATTCTGCCTCCATACATCTACAATTTACATCACAAAACAGTGTATTGTTAAAAATACACATTTTGTTACAATTGTTTGTTCTTCTTAATCTGATATAAGATATAATATCTTAAGTCGGAATTTGGGGGGGGGGGGGGGTCGCTATAAATATAAATAACAGAACAAAAATAAAATGTAGCTGTAGAGCGAATAAGGCAGATGGGACGTCATTCCCCAACAGCTCTTTGTTTCCTTTAAGGTAGAGAATGGCAACATTGCAATGATAACTTGGAACGTTGAAATTCATTGTAAAAAAATGACAACTCACGTAATATATTGCGTATATGACTCTGTGTTCCCAATTTATTTAGAAACGAAATGTGGAGTGAAATGCGAGGGGTTAAATGAAGTTTGCATAGTCTCCGTAGAGGGCGACTCCTGTAGGTGTTCAGATGGCCATGAACGTGTGGATAATATCTGCATAGGTATGTATCAAATGAAACCAAGTTAAGTTTATTCATTCTTTCTATGCTTGAAGTACTCGTTTTATAACCACTACAAAATACGTCTTAATCAAAACTTAATTTGTCCCAGAAATGATAATACGGAATGTCATGGTAAAGTGCCTTTTTTATTTTGCGGATTAACAGCATAATACAGTATACATAATTATGCATAATCTTCTATGGAAAAACAGAACATTTGAAAATTTGCTTTATTTGTTCAAGGTAGTTATTAATTCAAGTCAAGGCAATTGGAAGTTTATCTGATATAGCAATTGGTAACAATGCGTGTTATAAAGAGGGACTAATGGATTCATAGAGGAATAACTTTATAAAAGACGAGGAAAGTATCGTTATAAAATCAATATTGTCGCCGATTGTCTTTCACATCACACACATCGCAAGCTGTGTATTTCATGTTAATTATATGTGTCTTCTTCTCATTTTCAAGAGATATACACGTTCAAAGCTGACGTAAAGATAGTCTTGATTAAGGGAAAAGAGGCCTTATTTACATCAGATCTGAACGATCCGTCATCCATTAAGTTCAAGGAACTCGTGGCCGAATTCTGTCAAGCGGTACGTCAAATGATAGTTACATAATAATTAGTCAGTGAAATACATAATAAATATTAGTTTTATGATAATCGGTCACCAAATAGATGAGATAAAGGAGACCAATCTGTTTTGAATTTTTAAATTGAGCAACTTATTTCAGATGTATGGTTTCTATAATATACATTACCGTTTTAAGATGATCCTAGAAAAAAATATGCTACAAAATATTGTCAATGTATTATATCATTTCACAATCAATATTATAAGCATGATAACAATAGATAACATGAATATAACGATTGTGAAAATACTTACCAATGGCATTCCAGTGTATATACGACTTTAGAAAATACGGACCAATGAATTTTACGTTTGTGTTTTGACAAATAAAAAAAATAAATTACATACTAAAAGCAAAATTGTAGATTAACAGTTTTATGAACTTTGTTATATAGAATTGATTCTTTGGGATAAATTTGTTAATACAAATCATAGACATAGTTGAAATGTATCAAATACTAAGTTTCAATATCTTCACAGATGGAAATCGCGTATAAAACTTACATAGAGACAACCTCATCATTCTACCAGTGTGACGTCATAGCCTTTCGACCAGGGAGCATTGTAGTTGAATACTTGGTTAAGTTCACGTCACCAGACATCAATGAAGCTATCCTGACGAATGAGACCTTAGTCTATCTGGATGAGAATAATATGACATTTCCTCGTGAGATATCTCTTAAATCATCTCTGGTTGAATATGAACGTAAGTTATCAAAGTAGTCCTATTAATATGATAATAATGATGATGATGACCTGTGATGTAAAATGGGTCGAACCATTGAAGGAACCTGGCGTACTGACGGATTTGGGTGGGGTTTGGGAGAAGGGGGGGGGGGGGGGACATACCTTCCTCTATGCATAGAATTCGAACCAATAAGTCTTTCTACTAGCTTGGATAGAGGCCGGGTGCGAGTGGGAGTCTTACCATGTTACTTTATCGAGTAGATCCCACCTTAGGATATTTTATAATAATTTCAACTCAATTTGATGTACAAAAA
>JARBES010000121.1:190443-200706 GCA_030265145.1 Strongylocentrotus pallidus
CTTTTTATACTTCTCCTCTGTTTCTCTGTTTATTCATCTTTCTTTATGTCACTAAAGCTAAATCTGAATTTGTCTGCATGTACATACACTGTACCTCTCTCAACGTCTTGCTTTTTTTTCTTTCTATTTTTCTTTCCTTTTTTGCCTGAACCTAAGTGAATGTCTGACTCTTTCCTACTCCCTGTCTTTGTTTGACATGGAAGTGACTAACAACTCCATCTTTTATGAGATTGTCTTAAATCAAAATTCCCCATTGCATTCTGCCCTTGTCTTCAGCTATAGCTTACCACCTATTTATCATCTTAGGTCTCCCTCTCTCTCTCTCTCTCTCTCTCTCTGTCTGTCTGTCTCTCTTTCTCTCTCTCTGTGTGTCTGTCTGTCTCTCTCTCTCTCTCTGTCTGTCTTTATGCCTCATTTGCCTCAGACTGTACCTTTTCTGTTTCTCTCTTGTCTCTCACTTTTTAAAAAAACCTGTAACTCACCATTTTTATCATCTTTCCTCATTTCTCTTCATACATGTACATGTAACTATGCATTCATTCATTCATTTTCTACTTACATTTTTAAAGTAACCAGAGATCTGCTAACATACAGTGCATTTTTTCAATTTTCTCATAATTATGTGTTTCATTAATACGATTAATATCATGATTAATATAATTTACCGGTATATCATTTATATGATTAAATAGTTAATAAACATACTCACAGTGCAACAATGCACACAAGTTGTAACTTGAAGGAAGATAATTTACTCACATGTACATAAGTCATTGTGTGGCTGATTAACTACAATGCATATAGAGAAATGCTTCATATGAATCCAAAATACAAGATATGTTGTACATTATGCCTTCATTTGTAATTTTGAAGCTGCAAACAGTTCAACACAGGTAATGAAATACATGTAGGTCTACTGTAATTTATACAGCCATCTGACCTTTCATATCTGTCTTGATACGATTCAATCATAACTCACATATTATTGCATCAAATATTTAGAGGTATAGGTTATATACATTTGTTTCTCAACTTTGAGAACTAATCTGCGAGTCTACATGGTTTAAATGTTCACTCAACAATTTAAGTAACAATACCAAATGATGGCCGAAAATATCATTTTCAGCCCTTGGACTTGGCCTCCCCCCCCCCCCCCCCCCCCCAAAAACCAGGGGGGGGATTCAGGTCTAAAAAGGTAGATGATACTTGGAAGATCTGACTTTAGATTCGACCTTACATGTAAAACATTTGAGATCAGTTTCTACATAGCCATCTTACAAATGTAGCAGTATTATATTGAATCAATACGGGTGCAACACACGTACGGCGCTATCTAAATTAGATGTAAAACAATTGCCAATGCGAAGTGTATGCACTGACGTCCACACATGTATGCATGCATGCACAATCATTGAATTCACACACACCACACAAGCACAGCGAGGGTTCTCGGCTTCTCGCATTCTAAACGGAGCTTACCGGCACGAGGATATGACAGAATCCAGACATCGTCCGGCCTGCAGGGAAATTCTAAAATATCCTGTATCTTCCCTCTGCAAAATGGCGGCAAACGAACCCCGTCGACGACATAGTAGTGCATAAAATCATCCTCCAACTCCAATTTGTTTGGAGATTCTGGGGACGATGCTTGCGCCATGTTTACATCACGGTGGAGAAATCGGTGATGAGTAGACGCATTAGCAGACGTTTCTGCAGCACCTATACTTGTGATAATCAACTAGTCATGTGGTAATGGCATGCTTCGGGTTGATTCGTGATTGTTTAAAGCCTGGTGTGGAGTCTACACGTGGAGACTAGAGACAGCTGGGTATCTCTTGTCTAGGTAGCTTGACGGGACTTGGGGCTCTCATATCATGCCTCGATAACATTGATATACTACCCATCAAATATTGAAAAACGGTTCCATTTTTGCTATGACCACATTTTGCCACCCAACCCCTCCCCCTTCCTCGTCTATTTTATTCCCAATCTCCCTTATTATCCATTCTCCCCTTCTCATCCTATCCATAAGTTATGCCTTAATTTATTTTCTCTAGCTCTCTTCCCAAGTCTGTATCTCACCTTTTCTCACTCACTGTCTCTCTCTCTCTCTCTCTCTTTGTCTGTCTCTCCCTCGCCTCATCTTCTCCTCATCTCTCTTCCGGCCGTGTATCCATCTCTGATTTCTTCCTGCCCTCCCCCTCTTCATCTACTAGACTCCCCACCCCCCCCCCCCCCAATCTCTCTCTTTCTCTCTTTTGTTTAGGTACGAGTATCATTTTAAGCAATTATATAATACATAACGTTCTCAGGGACCAGATTTAGGCTATGAATTGGACATGTTCGTAATAATTTGATAACAGACCTGCTTCAGTTACATAATCCTTCCTGCTTAAAAATATATATTTCATTCACCTTTTCATTGAATATTTGGTAGAAGAGACACCAATAATAAAAAAAGGCGGGATCTGATTTCTTTCTTTCTTATAATTTTTTATAATTTTATTTCACATAGGGCCAAGCCAACAGAAAACTGATGTTTGAACATTTGTTATATAATTGTGATTAATCTGTGTATATACATTGCATTCCTTCTATATATCCTGTAGAAGAAAAACACACTAATCTTCCTATGAATTGCCATTCTTATCATATACAGGTAATAACATAACAAATATCAATATATTCTTGTACATGTACTATATTGTAGGCTACTAAGAGATTATAGTAGTAGAATACTGCAATTGGAAGAACAGGCAAACATTATATAATTAGTGTCATAACATTTTACCTTTCACTAGCACATGAATATATTAATGTCAATATGAATAGTAGTTTTATGTGCTATTTGTTAGTAGATACATAAATGAATAAATAAATAAGTAAATAGAATGCATCTGAAAATATCTACATGTATAAATATTATTAGTGTAATGAAATGTAATCTTTCACTAAACACAGAAATATATCAATGTCAATATAAATAGTAGTTTTCTGTGCTATTTGTTAGTAGATACATAAATAAATAAATAAATAAATAAATACATAGAATGTATTTCACAATATCTACACGTATAACTATCCAAAAATATCTAAAGCTACTACTTTAATCACACTTACAATGAATTGCTTGTGTTATTAAAAGGTAAAAATACAATTTGGCAATGATACATGAGATGCTGCAAGCAAAAGAAGTAGCCTTATAATAAATGTCTACTGTGAAATTATATTTGTAGGTATGTCATATTTTAAACATATATCCTCTGTGCTATTTAATATATCAATAAATGAATAAACAAAATACATCATAACATATTTACAAATATGTATTTACAACTTTCTTTTACTTACATTAAGATAATATTTCAATTATTTCACATCAGTGACATTTTTTCTTTATATCTCCAATTTAGAGCCTGTCCATTTGTTAATGTACATATTTACCTCTTTATAGTAAACAAACCAAATACTAGAAAGTCATACACATACAGTGTATGAAACACAAATAAGCATATGTTAAGAAAATACAACCACAGGTATGAATCATAAATTAAACTTGTTTAAACAGGTAGAAGGTGGAAAGTGAACTGAATTCAGCAGAGCAACATTCAACACATGCCAATTCTAAGAGAAGTATAAACTAATTGACCGAGTAAATAACAAAATAAAAAACATTTTGATACTAATAGAAAAGAACATGATGAAATAAACTAAAACATTTTAAACTAATGGTATATAATTTATGATAAAAATACTATCATAGTTGAAACCAAAGTAATGTAACATATTAAACTTAATTATCGTAAGATAAGAGACGTACTCTATAGGCATTTTCCTAATCTGCTCCTGATCCTTATATATATTGTCATTTAACTAATGAATTGAAATCATTTTCAAACTAAGAACTGTTGTTGGTATTAATGTTAAAACCAACGAGAAGGTTAACTATCTCAATACAACAGCTAGCCCCCACACCACACTTCAATTGTGAACAATTTTTAAGCCTACGGTTTGGAATCTTGCATAAATGTGTGCAAACAATAGGGAGCTAAAACAGACAAACACAGGTAACCAATGCCATTTTTCCAAAATAGCTTTACATGTCAACATAAACTAGTACATGTTAAAATATCTTAAGATATAACAACTAATTACATATATCTAAAATAAATATGTTTCAAGGCCACTTCTTGAAGGTGGTTAGTAAACGATAATGAAATGTTTACTTTAATCAAAGAATCCATAGACGGCATCATTTTCAAACCATGAAAGATTGTTTTCTTTGGTTTCCTTGGCGGCAGGTGCATCCTTCTTCTTCTTCCTTCCTCGAGGAGAATCTCCCCATCCTTTGATCTTATAAGCTCTCTTAGGAGTCTTCCGAGCATTCTTAGTTGACTGGCTTGTCTGCTGAAAGAAAATACAGAATTGGAAGAAAGATCGAAACAGAGAACAAAACAAATGTTGTTTTATGGTGCTCTGACAGATACTCCTTCTATATGGAAAATGTGGTATATAAATACATTGTTATTAATAATATTATAATTGCTCCGGGCATTTTTCATTACAGATATAGGGATAGTGTTATAGATAGGGGTGGGGCTAGCGTTGCAATTGGGTTTTAGGTTAGGGTTAGATATAGTATTTGTTTAGTCAAGGGTTGAAGTTGAATTCAGTAGGTAAAGGATATTGACTATAGAGCATTTGTTGAACAACCTGTATCCCATAGTAAAGCACAACTTACTTGTTTGCTGAGAAACAAAAGTGATACTAGAAAGAAACGTTACAAGTTGATTTAATCAAATTAATTTAAAAACTGAATTTTGTTAGTACATTAAAACTTTCAAGAATTCATCAAAGATGTCAAGATTTACAGAAGTTTCACACTGCAAAATAATTGGATTACAATGGTAAATAAAGAAATTTTTCAATTCACAAAAGCTTATTGCCACTAAAATATGCATTGTTTTAATTTCTCATAAAAAGTCACTAAACACTAACCAATACAAATGGAGAAGTAAAATATCAAATACAAAAAACAAC
Organism: Strongylocentrotus pallidus; assembly: GCA_030265145.1. Classification (NCBI taxonomy): domain Eukaryota; kingdom Metazoa; phylum Echinodermata; class Echinoidea; order Camarodonta; family Strongylocentrotidae; genus Strongylocentrotus; species Strongylocentrotus pallidus. Next base: position 195,484 of record JARBES010000121.1, read on the forward strand.
AGAATCCAAAGCCAGAAGCATTACTTCTGTATTAATATGAGTTGAAACCCTTATGGCTCCAAACAGACAATATCATGAATGTTTTAATGATCTTACTTTTTGTTTCTTGTCCAGTTTATCAGCTTCTACTTCAGGATAGAGTTCACCATAGAGCTGATTTTCTTTCTGTGCAGAGCTTTCATCCATCATCTGGTTAAAGGAAAGGATGGGATCATATTTCTATATCTAATTCTGAGAAAGCTTAGAAGTACTTAGACGTCTACATTACAACCACTATATACATTAGATGTGAACCAATAATACCATCCAAAAACACCTTTATAAATATGATTGGTTTGTATAATATACAAGTTGAGACTCTCTAATTTGTCAAAAACTTTTATGTTGCTCCGAGTATTTCGACTTTATTTCCTTTATTCGTACCCGTCTATATGTCTCTCTTGTTCTGTCTCCCCTGAATCTCTCTCTCTTTCTTTCTCTCTCTCTCTCTTAATTTCTCTCTCTCTCTCAATCTCTCTCTGCCTCTATCTCTCCATCTCTCTTTTTCTCTCTCCCTCTCTCTCTCTCTCTCTAGATATCTATCTACATGTATCTCCCTTTTTCTTAGCCTTTCTTGTCTCTTTCCCTTTCTCTGTATTATGTCTTCTCTTGTTCCTCTCACTATTTCACCGTTTGCCGCCCCCCCCCCCCCCCTCCACATTTCCCTTCCCTCTGACGACTAAGTCACTATTAGCTTTCCAAACAAAATCATCAATCACTGTTGTACAGATGAGTCATGCTGGATTTATTAATTCACATCAATTACCATTAATGATTTATTCCCTGTTCAATGATAAATAAATAAATGTCTGAATGCCATCACACTGTGAGTCATAATTACACTCATATCATCTAAGTCTGCTCAGAACCAGAATGGCATTTAAATAGTATCAACGCCCTTCTGGCTCTCAGCACGTGATAACATATACATGCAAACCTGCTTTTAGTGACCACCTGTTTACAAGACCACATCTTTTGTTTCCCTTGAAATTGGTTCCTCATTGAAACATGTACTAAAGTAACCCGTCTACAAAGACCACCTGTCTACAGAGACCACATTTTTTTGTTTCCCTTGAAATTGAAATGGTTCCTCATTGAAAATGTACTAAAGGAACCAGTCTATAAAGACCACCTGACAAAAACCTTTTTTTGTGTTTCCCTTGGGAGGTCGCTGTAGACAGGTTTGATTGTATGTCGCATTTGATATCTATGGAAAACAACTTGATCCTTCATTGTCTGTTTAGAGCCTATAGAGGGCGTTAACTCTGTGTTAAAATACATGACTGTACACCCTCCTGTCTCATAGAAGCCGATATAATAATAATAATAATATAGAATAGTTAGGAGCACTAAAAACAATAAGTACCATAGCGGTTACAAATACAAACATATGAAAAGGGGACAACAAATGTACAGTCTCACAGGAAGTAGATAACATAGATCACTGGGGGAAAAGGTATGTTTTTAGGGATCTTTTGAAGGTGGCAAGACAACTAATTTCCCTCATGGAAAGATGGATGCTGCTCCAAGTCTTTGATGCGGCTACTACAAAACATTTTTCAGCTGCCGAGAGTCTAGATTTGGGAATGATATGATAAAACTTGAATGTTTGAATCATGCACCCGGGAGTTGGTAGGATGCGAAAGCTGATGTGCTTAGATTAGCAAGTGTGGCTGGAATGCTCCCCAGGGAGTGGAGAATGTGCATGCATTGTGTGCGGGTAAGCCTGAATCCGATGACCGGGGTAATAATATGATTGCAGGGCCCTCAGGGAGAACAGTATGAATACTGATGAGGCTACCCTGGGTAAACAAGACATATTAGTATTATTATTATTATTATACATACCTTGACATTGGTCACTGTAAGAGATCTCTGAACAGGCCCCTGTGAGGAGGGCATCTGACTGACTTGAGGGGAGGGTCTGATACGCATTGGTGTGACAGCACGGCTAGGAACACGACGATCAGTATTAGTATGCTTCAATCGCTGCTCAACTTCCGCCAACTGGAAAGGAATATGGACAAAACAGATTACTTCTTCAAAATATTTCTTAAAACTAATAATTTTGTTTACATTTCTAAAGGTTGAATACATTTCAAATTAGAGCACCCATTAAAATTACTTTTTGCCAAATTTATGGAAATTACTACTTTAATGTTTAGGTAATAACTTTGTATCAGCCTATCAAGTGTTTGGAGAAACATGGATTTAAACGACCAATACAACTGTACTTGGATAGAGTACAATAATTGTGTAAAAGTTTTCTTTTTGAAGGATCTCAGAAACAATTTATATGTCCAAAGGGCTAAAAACTACTACTCTTTAAAGACTGCCATTTAACCCCCACTAACCACCATCACCCATTTCTTCCACTTAGATGAAGAAGGAAATGCTACCCAGCTCTTATACCTCAAATTCCATAAGTTGAGATGTCGATGAATCGGAGCTTGCCCCATCATCCTCCTCCTCCATCTGATTCTCCTGAGCGAAGGCCACGTTGCGTTTGAGACGGACTGAGTTGGTTTGCTTGAGGATGCTACGCTGGGGTGTGGTGGTGCGGGGTGTCACTGCTTTCACTAGTGAAGAATGAGATACATACATGTGATTAACGCTTTATTCACCATGGGCTGAAACAATAATAATAATAATGGTGGCTTCTTATATAGCGCACATGTCCGTCACGTCGTGATGCTCCTGGCGCTCCAACAGTATTACCCGTCATAGCTGGCAGCCAATTATGTACTGTTCTGGCATATCAGGTACCCATTTACACCTGGTTGGAGAGTGGCAAAAGTGGATAATGTCTTGCTAAAGGACGCTAGTGCCAAGGTGGGATTGAAACCCTGACCCTTGGATTGAGAGTCAAGTGAATGAATCACTATACCACCACACCTCTTGGACTACCATATTGTGTGAAGTATCATGTTCCACAAACATTGTACATGTGATAAAAGTTGACTGAGGCAGTCTAATGTTTGTTTCATTTCCCAAACGATGCAGACAAAGAGTTAAGAGTTGATGGGAGTGAGTTAAGCCTCATTCTGACCTTACATGAGAAGCCACCTTTAACAAAAAATGCTGCAGCAAATTTTGGTGAAAAAATGAGTTGCAAAAGGCAACAGTCTGGGAGCTAAAATAAGAACACATGTTGCCCCTATGCACTCTCAGAAGTAGAAATGTATTGATAAGGGAATGAAACTCACCAGTCATGGGTGTTCTCATGTTCTTAGAGGCAGTATCATCAGCAGTTTGGCATCCTGTGTATGAAATGAAGAGAGAGGACAATGACATAATTATGATGAATGGAACATTTACAGTGTGCCCAACACATAGAGCTCACAATGTACAAGTCTACCTTCCTACTATCTATCTTGCAAGTTGTTGAATCTTTTGTACTGAGAAATCACATTAAATTAATTTCTTCACTCTGACATACCACTTAAAATAAACACAGGCTAAGAAATGTGAAGGCCTATATATACAGGCCTGAAGAAATATCCACAAAGCCCATCATTATGAGTCCCATGACTTTCCTTTTTTTTGAATATATTTCCTTCTTTCAGGTGATGTCTGTTTGCAGAAAAATATTGAAAAGACTGTCTGAAAAAATATTAAAATATTCTATTCTTGCAAAGCGCATATCATAATTATGATATAACATCTCTTTGAGCTTCTAAAGAGCTTTAGAGTGGGGGAAGCTAAAGGAAAACAAATATTTGGGGTTTACTCTAATAGGAATATACGGTATAATCACTTCCATGCATTTCAACATCAAAGTGGCCAAATAAAACTGCAAGTAAAAGGTCCTATGACAAATAACAATTGGATTTCACTGTACTGTACATGAATCTGCTAGTGGAACTCAAAATGGCCCTTAAGAAATGTTGAGCAATTGTTATAAAGTGAATAATGTGATCTTACTGTTTAGAGGTGTTCTTGGTGTTTTTCTGTTGTCCTGTAGCTTGTGATGGATGGTAGGAGTAAGTGGGGTCCTGGGACCAATCTTTGCAGTCTTCTCCTGCGGTTTAGGACTGGGGCTGGGGCTTCTGCGTTTCTTCTCAGCTTTAGCTGCGTTCTCAACTTCAGCCAATTTCTCTTCAACCTGGCTTGCATCAGCCTGGAGTTTGCTTATTTCCACATCCTGTGAATTATTAAAGAATTACCAAAAGCCATAGCTAGCAGAAAGGGAAAGTTCCGACATGTGCATGCATGAGCGCTGAAGGTAAATTTTTTGAGGTCCAAATAGTTTCCTCCCACATACAAACATTAGGGGAGGGAACTTTTACAGCACTCCATAAATTTGACCTATTAACTAATAACATGTATAGTGATTTATCTCTTTCTAATCTACTAGCTATTGCAAAAGCATGATAATGCTACACTAAAAGTATATTTTGATAATGTATTCCATGTATAATGCAGGGTAATGGTACTAACTCTACATCTAATACAGATAACAATAGCAAGGACTATGACAGTAATGAATCTACATGTTCATTTGATACAGATGACACTAAAAAACAGTAATATTACAATGAGTCTATATATAGTGCAAACACAAAATTTGACATAACTGTAATATGTCCACATCTTACATAGATAATATATATTTTTTTTTTTAATACAATAATTTTACATCTGACAAAAGTTATATTAATCATTTTCTTAAAAGGATGGGGGGAGGGGTAAATATTGACTTGACATTTAAATTTTTTAGACGTTGATTTTCATTTTAAAGTTTTTAAAATGAAAATCAACATTTTAACAAATCAAATGTCAAGTCTACATCTAACATAGATAGTAATCATGAGAGAAGACAGTATACCTATACAGAGTGAGTCAAAAAAAAGTTTACACCTAGAAAATTGCTAATTATTTGAAAAATCATTGATGAACATTAAACTGTTATATGTCTTATGAAGGAGTGTTTTATCCCGAATCATTTGGTACCATTTTTGTGTGGTTTGTGTTCACGCTTGAATGAACAGGAGACATTGTTTGCGAGAGTGCAAAAATTGAATTGCGCCAAAGTTGCCTGTGTGATGTTTGAATAAAACAATTGGGATTTGGGTATTAATTCGGTCTTTGCAGATCAAAATAACACCCCTAACAAAATTAATCATGCCACACATATCAAATATCGAATATCAAATATCAACAAACATTTGTGCGCGTGTGTGT
>JARBES010000121.1:205950-217708 GCA_030265145.1 Strongylocentrotus pallidus
AGGCGCATTTATTATTACCCCGGCTTTAGCCTAGCTGCCATTACAGCGCTCCAGCATTTCAAGGAATTAATTCCTGCAAGGTACCCAGTCATACCTTTTCCTTGAGCTGTTTTTCTAGCAATGTTATTTTCTTCTCTTTCTTGTCACTGCCTTCTTCTAAAGTCTTTTTGGAAGATTCAACGTCTTCGTTCGTCTTCTTCAAATCACTTATCTCATCCTCAAGAGTCTTCCTCTTCTTCTCCTGCAAACAATGAGATATGAGACACAATGATTCCAGGGAAAGATACAAAGTGAGTGAACAAAACAATGTCCAAACAGCTCCTTTTATTATTATAATCATCAAATTTAAATAAGATACACATATTCTTTATAATGGTGTAAGTGATGGGGATACTGCAGTTTAGAATTCAATTTTTATTCTTTATTTTTTGTTGGTATTTGTTTGTTTCCCTGCAAACTAAAATATTAGGGAAGCTGTCATAATGAATGATTTCTAGACATCTTCAAAAGGCAGGAAACTATTCACAATTTAAGAAACAGTATATTTATTCTTAATACAAATTATGCTAATCATTACATGTTGACTTTAAATTTTATATATTTAGGCAATAACAATTCCTGCTCTGCTACATAAAGTTTACATATAATATCGTCAGAATGAACTTTTTTTCTGGCAAAAAGGGTGAGATATTGAATTTATACCTCATCTTTCTTGGTAGTGGTTTGCTCTGATAGTTTCTTCTTGAGATCATCGATGATGTTGCACTTCTCTACAACAATCTTGTCATAGTCAATCTACAGAACAAAGAAAGAATGGTCAACTCAATGGAATTTTAACAAGACATTGGTTTAAGCAATCCTTCTTCCTTCCCTCTCTTTTTCTCTCATGTCCTGAAGTTTCTGATTTTACAGTATTCTTCTTAATAAAATGGCATGATGAATAATGAATGGGTAAATACTCCTATAAACAGTACACATGTAGTGTTATACAAATATGCAAGTATGTAATAATGCTAAATGTGTTCAAGAAGAAATCTGTGTCATTACCTTGTAAGTATCCATAACCTGTTCAAATGTCTGCTGTTGTTCTACCTGGGCTCCCGTCGCCACCTTCTCCTTCTTCTCTGCTTCTTCCTTCTGTTCAGAAAGCTCAGCCATCTCTTTCTTCAATGCTTCCATATCGGTTTGTGCTGCTTCAATTTCCTTCTCCAGATCAGCCATCTGACCAAAGCAAAGCAAATTGAGTGCAACTATTTATCATGAATTTGTCTGCAATTGCTATAGGCAAACATGTCCCCCTTATTATCAACTTTTTGCTATAAACCTTAACTTCTGGTAATCTGGCAATCGAATGTTTAATTGGACCAGCAACATATTTTTCTACAAACTAACAAAATTTTGCCACTGATCACATTTTCTGACTGGCAACAATCTTACTTGGATATATGAGATAACCATAATGCAAGAGGGAAGTCTTCAGCATCCATCTGAGTAAGGCAAGGTACTTGTTTCACAAAGCCTTTTTTCAATGACAAATGACAAAAATCAGTGACAAATCTGCTGATATCCAATCAGAAGCAAGGATTTCACAAGCTTATAACAAAAACTGTCATTTGTCACTGATGACAAATTTTGTGAAATGGGGCCCAGATGTTCTCTAGCGTCTCTTTCCAGGTGTTGCCGGGTCTGGCACAGGGTTTTGAGCTAGCAACCTAGAAATTCATTGCTAGCACTTTTAAATATATTTGTAAGAGTGTGTCTTACCCCTTCTTCTTTTGATGTTTTCTGTTTGGTCATTGTAGTCAGCTTTCCTTTGAGAGTCTTGATCTCTTGATTTAAGTCTTTGATCTGCTTAGTCTTGCCTCCAGTCTGCCCATGAAGGGATTTGTTCTTATCTTCCAGGTTGCACTTCTCTGTCTTCAGTTGCTCCAGCTCTTCACTTAGGTCTTGGTTCTTCAAATCAATTAATAACACTGGTACATGTAGATGACAATTGACCATGATAATCTAAAATCTATTCATAGAGGCTTAATTGTTTTGTCTTTCAGGCTACTTATCTATATTCAAGCCATCAGGTTTGTTTCATACTTTTGTATTTTTCTTTTTTTTAAACATAAACAATTGTATTGACAAGGGTAGGTATGCATATAAGGAACTGTAAATCTTTTTTCAATAAGTCATGATATTTTACTTTCATGAATTTTTTCTCTCACTTTAATACTTCCAGGTTAATTCATTGAAGACCTACTTGAACTAGCCATATAACTGAATCCCAAAAAAATAAGGCCGACACACGCAGGCAACGCGTGTTAAAAGAAAAATGATATTGTACTCACAAGTTAATATGTCATTAGAACCTGACATAAAACAAAGAATTATCTCTCCCTGATCAGAATCTAACACATAAATGGAATTCCCCCTTTTACCTGTTTCTTTTCCTCCTCTAGAAGTTTGTTGATATCTTCTGAATGTTTCTCATGTTGGGCCTGAAGATCATCTTTAGCTTTCTCTAAGACATCCTTGGCATTCAGGGCAGTCTGTGCGTTGGTCTTCTCTACTTCCATATCATCCTCAAGAATCTATCATAATGAGACACAAAACAGAATCATCATCTTTAAGTATAATGGGTTCTTGTTTAGCACCGTCTGTCACACTTCATATTTTATCAAATTGTATAACCTTTGCTTTAGTATGGTTGTTATCACAGCTCTCTAGCATTTTCTTCATAGGCCAGCTCATTTGTACTTTATATAGCATTGATGATTTACATGGTAACTCAGAAATCTCTTTGAAGAGGCCGACATGCTCTACAAGCACGACTCTAAAGCAGGCTTTTCTTCACAGTAGTTTTTCTTTTCTTTCACTCTAAGTTCCTGTAACATACATATTTAAGGTTGCCATGTAATCAACTAGAGGTTTTGGTGCTTCATAATGCTGTTTACAGTATTTCACTTTTGTTGTTTGTGTGTCGTATGAAGAGCAAAACTTGAATAAAACATTTAACTGGTTATTTTTTTGTTTATCTTACCTTGATTTTTGCATTGAGGTCTTTGGCTTCTTTTTTATAAGCGATCAATTCTTGCTCCAGAGTTTGCTTGTCTTTTCTGGTGTGCTCAATGACTTCGACCAGCTTAGCGTTCTCAGAACTACATTTAAATGGAGAGAAGGTGAAGTGGTGAGAGAAAGGAGGAGGAGAAGGAGGAGGGGAGAGATGGAGGGAGATGGATAAAACAAGGAAACAGAGAGAGTGAGAGAGTAAAAGAGAAACAAACAAAAAAGAACAAACTCTACAATTCTCAATTAACTAAATGAAACATTTCTGCCACATGCTTTGCAATCCTTCCTTACCCATCCCAGATTTCTTTCATTCTCTCCAAGCCAAAGTAGATTATTCATTGTTTTACCACATTTCGAAAAAACCTAAATGAATAATTAAAATAGATATAAACTGCTATGATGCAAGATCAGGGACCCGTTTCACAAAGCCTTTTTTTAATGACAAATGACAAAAATCAGTGACAAATCTGCTGATCACCAATCAGAACCAAGGATTTCAGTAGCTTATAACAAAAACTGTCATTTGTCACTGATGACAAGTTTTGTGAAATAGGGCCCAGAACAGATCTAGAATCCTATGTCACAGGAAATACTAAGTACCTTAATATCATAACCAGAAAGAGATAGTGGTTACAGCTAGCTCACCTCTCTAGCTGCAGATCTTTCCTCATGCTGTCTAGTTTATCATAAGAAACCTTCTCCCTCTCCAATACTTCCTTCAGTTCAGCCTTCAAGGATGTCATATCTCCCTGTATATAGATATATATGAATCCAATATATTAAAGCCACACTGTACTACTTGTAGCTACTTGCTCCCTCTATACAGAAAACTTCCCCAATCGGTGCCTGTTGGTCCCCCATGATCCTCTTTTTTTAATGTAAATTGAGAGCTGAGTTAATGAGATAGCCACCTGTCACAGTGACCTCGCTGGGTGGTCTAATCCCTTCTGGTTGAACTAGTACAGCCGGCCTTTAAAGATGATTTTTGACATGATTTTTGATGATTTCCTGATGACAGATAGTCAACCTATTCAAAACGTCGAGCCCCTCCTACCACCCATCCTCTCCTACTACCTTGAACTATCAGCTCAAGGAAGATTACACCAGTCCTTATTAGGACTACACACACTCAAGAAAGAAAGATTACCTACAGTCCTTTTCAAGACCCCCCCCCCCCAATCCTCTCCCCTCTCTCTCACATTATGCAACTGCAAGCCTACTGTATATCTGCATCACCATTGAAGCCGATTCCTTATAAGCAGCATCTAATATGATACTGCTCTCAGTTCTTACCTCTTTCTTAAGCAGTATCTTGTTCTGGTCCTCAATTTTGTTTTCAAGTTGCTTCTTTTCTTCATTCAGGTCATTTACCTTTTGATCCAATTCTGACACTGCATCCTACAATTAGGAACAAATTGAAATTCATATCTGGAGTGAAAATCTCAAATGTGAAATACCCCCTTATTTTTGTTTTCCCTCTTTTTTTCTCTAAGCATTTCTTACTATTATTACTTGTGTGTCTGTGCATTTAATTGTCAAGCCTTATTGGCTTTTACGAATGCACCATATACCATTTGTACTATGGTTTATACTTTCATATTTTCTATATATTTTTAATGTTATTACCGGTATGTCAATTTATATGTAATTTTGATATTGTGATCTGTTATGATAATCCATCTTTTATCTTTTTCAAAATATTGTCATGATGATGGAAATAAATGTCAATTCGATTCAATGTTGCTAAGCACAAATTCTCACTTGGTCTTAATCACTTATCTATATTAACCCATTGTCTACTGGCCACAAATGTCTCTGTATTAAACCTATGGGAATTAGAAAATTCAGTTGTAAAAGGTTTAAAGGAGACACGTTTAAAATTATCAATGGCATAAATATGTTCAAACTTCAAAGTACCTCTTTGGTTTTGATTTCAGTTTCAAGATGTTCCACTGTGTTCTTGTCTTGGTCAATTTGTTTCTTGGATACCTCAGCATCTTCCATGAGCCCCTGAAGCTCCTTTTCTAGTTCAGCCTGACAAAAAAAAAAAAAAAAAAAAAAAGAGATGATATTTGTTTTAAAGTCTTGGAATCAAACATACATTTACTTGCCTATGAATACAACAGCTGTACCTCATTAAACCTCTGGCCCACCATCCTTTGAGCTTTGTAACCGATATCATAATCGCATATGTTTCTTTCAACTTGGCTCTCTTTTAATTATTTTGATCATGCATTTAACATGGTATCAGATTGGAATATATTACACATCAGCTGGTTGTATAATCTAGCTGAAATTCAAAAGAATATGATACTCATTGTCTGATATGATATACAATGTATTTACTCAACAATCCATTAGGCATTAAAAAAAAAAGTTGTATTGCCCTGTAGGTGCCAAAACATGGGTCGGTTGGTCGCAAACCTTTTTTTTTTGAACTCCCTCTTTGAGCTGATATTTCTCAGTTTTGACTGCCTAAATACATTTTTTTCTTCTAAAAAACGGTAAAAAGAAAGAAAAAAATCATTTAAAAGCAAACCGTAGATTTCCAGATTTTGGGGTCGATCGCAAAGGGCAATACAACATCTTTTTTTTTTTAGGCCTGATAAACGATGTATTTACTCAACAATCCATTACAGTGATTTTACATTGAATTGTTATCATTACTGCTTTCTTCTTTGTTGAAAACATATAGTTCATTAACATTCATTCCAATTGGGTGATACTGATTTAAGCTAAAGATAATTCATCAAACTGCAGGAAGTAATGATTTCTACCTGTTGAGTTTGTAGTTTGTTCTTGTGATTGGTTGTTTCCTTGAGTTCTGATTTGATCTTTGATAGTAGCTGCTGGTTAGCTTCTACCTCTTCATTGGCTTGGCTCAAAGACTCATGAAGACATTCTGTAGGAGCAGAAGGGGAAGGTTAGAATGCACCAAAACAAGGGGGAACAAAGAAGAGGTTGAAAAGAAACAGAAACTGAGGAACAGACTTGATTAAAAGATGGAAAGAAAAAAGGAAAACACAGAGATGACAGGGGTCCTAATGTTCTATGAAAATTCTCCTCTCATAAAGGAATTTTGAAGAGAGAAATTAAGTGGTTGAAATTTTAGGGATAGAAACTTTAAAATACCAGTGACTGCTTCTCAAAGAAAGAAGTATAACAATCACAAAGAAATAGATAAATGAAGTACAATCATAACAAAAGAAAGAAATCATCATATAATGCCTGCATATCACCAAATCATACACTGTTCAACAATCAAATTTTGGGCAGGATTTGCCACCCATGGCGCCTACATGTAACTACATAACATACAAACTCCATTCAATCTGTTTGAAGATAGTACAATGTCTTTTGCCGACCTTTCTCTTGTTGAAGTACAGCTATCTGTCTAGAAGTCTTCTTGATATCATCCTGGAGATCAGAGATGGTCTGGTCTTTCTTCTCACAGATACTCTGTAATTCTTCACACTACAAAACAAAAAGAGTTACATCTTTACTAACAAGGTGTTGGGGTCTATACCATTTTAATGATGGATACTACTACTAATAACAATATAACACACTTATATAATGGCGCCATCTATCTAGTAAAACTATTCAGAGGCAAATTATGAAAGAATCAAAGGAAACTACATGTATACAAGCTTCACATTTTGTTATTTTCCATTTTCCTCTTATTTGTTATCATTGTATATAAACATATCCTTGCATTTATTCTTGATTTGGAAATAAAATTGTTTTGAATTGATTTTTGTTTCATTTGATTTGAATTGAATTGAATCACTTTGCCCTGGTTTAATATTGCTTGACTTTGACACATTGTTTAGACTTTCATTTGAATTTCACTTCTCACAAAATACTCTGTATAGTTCCTTGCATTAGATAAGAAGAGATACAATATTGAAATAAGTAAGAACTTTGCATTTTGCACTTTAGATTTTTTTTGCATTCTAGAGGCTTTTGGACAATAGATACATTTCATCAGGGTTATATACATTATACACAGTTAAACATCATGATCTAAATGTAGTTCTCAATCATATGTAAATCCTGACATAGCTTACCACTTTCACAGCTTGGCTCAAATGAGGCTCATGTAGATATATTTATGTATAACTAAATTTATAACACCAAGAATCTTTCAATTTACGAAAAAAGGGACATGGCTGTGTAAGTATAGCAGCATATGAATATTGTTCAGAAGTGGGTTGAAGATCACAATGTCAGTTGAGAGCCACAAATGATATAAGTTATTGTCCTTCTGACTCTCAACAGAGGAATTATTTCAAGATTTGTATTACCTCTTTCTCTATTCCAGATATCTTGGCTTCCATTGTATCTTCAGCTTCAGCAAGTTTTATCTTCTGTCTTTGCACTACATAGAAATAGAACATATCAAGAGCATTACTATTCTGACATCACAGGTCTTCATACTACATTTGCAAATAAAATGCTTTGAAAAACTGTTCAATTCTTCTAAAAAAAAGGGTTTAAAGTTGTTTGCTCTCTCTGGCTCACTTTGAAGTGCTGTTTTATTCAAAGTGTTTGAATCTGTCTTACAGTACTTGAAAAAGAAGTGTCATCCAAACTTTTAACCCAAGTAGAAACTCAAGAAGGTCTCAATGGTGATACAATGCAAAATAACATTTAAATAGCTTGATATCTTCACATCCCTCAATAGCATTGCACCTTAATCCTTTCATTTCAAAAGTTGTCTTTTTAAAGTTTAAACCATAAAACACAGTGTACAATGAACAATGGTTTTACTGGCATTTTTAAACACAGCTCCCTCTCTTGTTAAGTCGCGTTTGGTTGCAGAGGGACACAACTTTAGTTTCAGATACTGTGTTTTAAACAAAAATGCCTTCAACTGGGCTGTTTTTCAGCAAGTCCTTACTAAAGGTAATCAACAGAACAAAAATTTGCAGGCTTTGCATACAACAGATTAGGTGGTTAAGAATAGAAATGAACATGAATATAAGTTGAGAGATAACTATTTTGCTGACAAATCATGATAAGTTTTTGCTGATTTCAACTCACATTCTGATTTCAGCTCATTGACTTGGTTGCACTGAGCCAGACTCAACTCTTGAAACTTCATCTCCAGGATCTGTGTAGAATGTAATACAAAAAACAATTTGAGATAGCAAGGTGGCTTTCTGGCTTTACCCAGCCTCTAACATAAACAGGTTTGGAATAGTGAAGATACTGGTGAACTCTTTCAAATTAGTGAAGAAATAACGGATTCCTATATCAGTTTAAGGAACTTCAGTCATCTGACATTTTGTCAGGAAAACTTAACCCCAGGCTTCATTTTGTAAAAGATAGTTGGATCAGGAGACAAAGACATTCCACTATACTAGACTATGATCACCTCCTTTTTCTTCCCTTTTTCCTTCTTCTTCATGTTCAAAAGAAGGAAACAACACAAAACATTTTCTACACCCATCGGCATCATTTTAAACCAGAAGTTAACCTTGCACCTTCAAGATTCGTCTATCATCCATCCACCTCTCTCTTTCTCTCTGTCTCTCTCTCGCTCTCTTTCTTTCACTCCATTAGCTTGCCTTCAAAGCTATCAGCATGATCCTAAACCAGAAGTTAATCTAACGTTCATATCTCCAAGTTGTTTCTGTCCATTATCTTGAAGCGTCTCTCTTTCTCTTTCTCTTTCTCTCTCTCTCACTCTCTCTCTCTTTTCTCTCTCTCCCTCTCTCTCTCTCTATCTCTTTCTATCTCCATCTACTACATTTGAACCTATTAGCTTGCTAAATCTTACGTTCATATCTCCAAGTTGTTTCTGCCCATTATCTTGAAGCTCCTCTCTCCCTCCCTCTTTCTCTCTGTCTCTCTATATCTCCCTCCATCTTCTACATTTCAACCTAGTATTAGCATGATAAATCTTACGTTCATATTTCCAAGTTGTTTCTCTCTATTATCTTGAAGCTTCTCTCTCTATCTCTCTCTCTCTCTCTCTCTCTCTCATTCTCTCCATCTTCTACATTTCAACCTAGTATTAGCATGATAAATCTTACGTTCATATCTCCAAGTTGTTTCTCTCTATTATCTTGAAGCTCCTCTTTCTCTCTCTCCCTCTATATCTCTCTTTTTCTCTCCATCTTCTACATTTCAACCTATTAATTAGCATGATAAATCTTACGTTCATATCTCCAAGTTGTTTCTGCGCATTATCTTGAAGTTCCTCTCTCTCTCTCTCTTTATCTCTCTCCTCTCTCTCTCTCACTCTCTCTCTCTCTCTCTCTCCTCTCTCTCTCTCTCTCTCTCCATCTTCTACATTTCAATCTATTATTAGCATTAGTATTAGTATTAGCATTGAGAGGGCCTGCGGTCCTGAAATGTGCTATATAAGGACGAACTATTATTATTATTATTTATAAATCTTACATTCATATCTCCAAGTTGTTTCTGCGCATTATCTTGAAGCTCCTCTTTCACTTGTTCACCCTCCATCAGCTTGCCTTCTAACTTGCCAGCGTAACCCTTCACCAAGTTACACATCTCCCTCGTTGATACAATCCTAAAGTCAATCAAATCAAAATGTTGTAATAAAAATATAATTTGTTCATGCTGCTCTTATTCAATTGGTGAGTAAATTAAAATATAATCATCATTATAAATCATCATTATAAATGGTATTGATGTTAATACAAATTCTATGGTATAAATGTGGAATATTATCATTAAAACCGTATTCATTAAATAACTTGATTTATTCACAAATTCATTGAAAGACCAAATAATTTGTTAGTCATTTGGTTTTGAGTAAGGGATGATTCAGCAGAGTATTAAAGCCTGTCTGCACTAGTTTGGCCAGTATACCTCCATGCAAGGTCACTGACAGGTGGTTATCTCATCAAATCAGCTCTCAATTAACATAAGAAGAAGGGGAGCATGGGGGACCAACAAGCACCGCTTAGGCATTGTATTCTATATAGAGGGCTCAAGTAGCTATAAGTATCCTTTTATACAAATTTGAACTTTCAATATTTCTTCTATATAATTCAATGCCTCACAAGTGTGTACGAAAATTCATTTGCATTTGACATCTTTTTAACACATATTCTTTTATATTATATCAATTTTATGTCAACACCTTTAAAACTTGCAACAAAGTCAGAAAACTTGGAAGACGCATGATACATACTTCTGGGAGATGTCAATTCTGTTTTCTATCTCCTCCTGTAGCCTCACACTTAGGTTCTCATTTTGGAGCTGAAAGGAGGACAAAAAGGAATATCAACTTGAATCAAACACGTTTTATTCTTTGTCATTACATCCCTGAAGAGGTCCATCTGATTGGTAGTTATTCCACAAATTGAGTTTTCACTGTATTACAATCAAAAAGGTTGTTTGCCTGTGAGATTTTCTCTTACTCGTTGCTGCAGGCATCATCAGACTGACGTTTTATTGCCTCTAGATGGGGTAGTACGACAGTCCGAGAGAAAGGGAATGTACAGTGATGATAGGTTAAACTGGCCCATGTCATTACATGTAAACCGTAAATGTTAATACAACACGGGCCCCATGTAAGGATTGCCTTGACTAGTGCTGTTACTCTATTCGATTGTCAGATTGAATCTCATCTTAATGAACATCATATTGAACTCAAGTCACAAATTGTTACTATCAGTATCACTGTTTGGGAGACAGAGGGGCATTCACTTGTATCATTTTAAACAGAATTAATGGCCTCCTGGCTCCTAACAGAGGTTTTGAACAAAGTGCTAAATTTATAGATAGAATTACTTTCATTCTTTTTTCTTCTTTTTTTTAGCAGATGTTTCAGCATTTTTTGAAAAATCAAATATCAAAATATTCAAACAACAATAATAGTATATCATATAATCGTTTTTCATAAAATGTGACAACTGAAATACACAAACAAATGCATATGTATATATTATTAAAAACTTGAAAGTATGGCGGTAAATCAAAGAATCAAGATAAATGCAGAGGCCAACTATCATAAGCATGAATGGTTGAGTAGATAGCCAGCCGGGAAGGGGGGGGGGGGGGTACATGACGCTGTTATATTGTATTTGTACCATACTTGTTTATTCTTACCTGAAGTTAAAGGAGTGATTTTCTTTGTGATTCAATTGTCTGTTGTGCATCACTCAATCCTCGCTCCTTCTGTCTCACATCAATCTCCATCTGTACCTTCCAGCGGCGGATCTTGTCTGCTTCCTGATGCAAGCGTGAATGCAAGGCATTCATCTTGTCCTGATTCTAACATGGTTTTACATAAAAGGCAACAAAAAGCAAGACATGAACATGAAAATCATTAAGTGTATATCGTGTATTTTGTTTTGTTATTTTATATGGAAATGTGGAAAATAAATCAATTCAAAACAAGCTCTGCATTCTTTAAACCTGAAGTTTGACAAAGAGAGTGAGACCAAAGTATAGTTCAGCTTCTTTTGTATGACTAATTTAGTCCTTGCATTGGGTTTAACTGAATTAGAAGAATACAACCACAGTGCCTTTTGGTTGTGAGCAGCTCTTGTTAAACATTAAACAAACAAAAAGCAGACAGATGCAGCCTGGACAACAACAAAAATTCATTGGCCTATTGCTTGAAAAATATCCTATCTTACTATCTTTAGATCTATTCCATTTATAAATATTTATAAAGGAAACGGCTTAATTGCTCTATTCGGAGCCATCACTTAAA
>JARBES010000121.1:284991-295460 GCA_030265145.1 Strongylocentrotus pallidus
GAGGGAGATGATTTGAAGAGAGAGAGTGACTTATTGAGGAAGGTTGTAGAAGAGTCAGGCTCACATCTGGATAAGGCAAGGAATGAGGGGGAGGGGCTTAGGAAGGAGCTTGATGGATTGAGAGGCCAAAGGGCAAAGGTCATGGATGAGAACCAGCAGATGAAAGCGGAGGTGAAGAGATTATTGGACGAAGATGAAATCAATAAAGTTGAGTTAGAAGAGCTGAGGACAGGGTTGAAACTTGCTAAAGAGAAGGGAGGCAAGCTAGGAAGTGAACTTAAGGAGTTGGTGAAATCACGAGGAAAAGAAGGTGATGGCTTAAAGGAGAAGTTGAAGTCGGTTGAGACAGAGTTGGAAGCGCAGCAGAAACTATGGGAGGAGAAATATGAGACGGATGTCACTAGGTACGAGAAGAAGGTTGCGGAACTGACGGATGAGTTACGTAAGGTCAACGATGAAGTGATTAGTGTGAATGTAGAGATTAAGAAGCTTACGTCGGAGCGTAACTCTCTAAAGGTCATGAACTCTGAACTTGATAGTACACTTACAGCCGCTGCTGAGAAACTCCAGGATGCAGATAAAGCCCTGGGAGAGGCGAAGAGTGAGGTGACTGACCTCCAAGGGCAGCTTGAGGATTTGGAAGGTTCTAACGAGGGTTCAGAACAGCTCAGGGAACAGAAAGCTCAGCTGGAGTGGGACCTCTCCGGCCTCTCTCAGGAGAACCTAGACCTTCAGGAGGAACTTGAGAACTGCCACCTTGAGATTGACGAGGTCGGACAGGAGATGAGAGAACAACGTGAGGAGAAGAAGAAGATGGAGAGGAGGATGGCTGAGATAGAGGCATCAGGGAGGAATGAGATCCAACGTCTCGGTGACAAGATGTCCTCCGATATGAAGGCGATCCAGGAGGAGAAGAGATCCGTTGTCATGGAGATGCAAGCTCTGCAGACACGGTTTGATGATACCTTGAATGATGGCAGCATACTGAGGGAAGGTGGAGAGACATTGAAGGTAACATGATCCTCTAACTTTGCAGGATACATTCTATTGGAAATATATTGCCTAGACACAATGTACACCCAAAAAGTATTGCATGCAAGAAACTTTCCCTAATGAAGAATTACATAATATGACCTGTGTTAAATGTTTCTTTTTAACCATTGTGAAATGAACACAAAACAATTTTTAAATAAAAAAGTTTCATATATGTAGTTCCTAGTTATAAAAGCTTGTAAAAAATGACCCTTTTTCATAATAAAATAGCCCCTGTATTTATTCATTCCTTTCCCAGCCATTCTAGCAATACTGTAGTGTTGTAAAAATGTTGCAAATTATTGAGTGAAACAAGTTTTAATACTTGTTTGTTTGTTTTTACTCCAAACAGGAGGAGAATGCTAGACTCCAGGAGGAAGCGGTGGCTGTTGCTAAGCAACGAGATGAGTTAAAGGATGAAGTGGTTGTATTGTCTTCCAGATTACTTGGTATAGAGCAACAGCTAATGGAACAAGGCACTGTGGATGAAAGGTAGGTTTTATTCCATCTATATCGTCTTATGTACCTAACAAAGTTCATTTGAGACCTGAGAATATCCAAATGGGTTCTAAAGCTCTGAAAAGATGCCCTCTCAAAGAATGACAAATTGTGCTGTAAAAAATGGCTCTTAGGAAACATCATTTTTGCTAATGCAAAATACATTGCTCATTGCGGGTGTAGTATAAAAAATAATATCGCTAATGATATTCGTTTGTCTCGCAATGTATGGTCAACAAGGATCTAAAAGAAAAACTCAAATAAGATGCTCTTGCTTGTAATTGTTTCCTTAATTTCTTGATAGGATGATTGCGTGGTTAGAGGATATTTTACTCCTCTAATTATTCGCTGCCATCCAGAAACTGTAATTTGTTACAATATATCATATTTCCAACATAAATGGGTCTCTATGTGCTTCAACAAATGAGGGCAAATAATAGATATGAGTCAGATAGGTTCAACACATGTTCTTGAGTCATCAAGCTAGTACTGAAAAGCATTCATCAACAGAAAAGTGCATTGTAAAATTAGAAGATGTATCACAAAGTTACTGTAAGTTGTTTGGTGTTTTTGTATCATAGGCTGCAGAAACTTCAAAGCTCTGAACAGAAAATGAGAGAAGACCTTGCTCGGTCAGCTGAAGAGAGAGATAGAGCGTTACAAGGGATCCATCAGAGGGAGATACGGTATGACACAATAATAATAAGAATCGATTCTTATATAGCGCATAGCACATTACAAAGTATGACCCTATGCGCTTAAAAAGAAAAGCAAAGAGAAAAATAGGGTACTGATTTCCTTTTACATAGAGGGGATAGCAGTGAAGAAGAAGAAAAAAATGCATTAGCCATTATTTCAGGGTCATAGACATTATCTCATGTTGTTAATAGGTGATACACACTCATCCTATTCATTACTGGAATCTACTTTGAGGTGAGAACAGTCTAGAGCGAAAGTTCAATGAACATTCCAAAATTGAAAGATAATCTTGGAATACAAAAAGGCTAACATGGCATGTACAATATGAATCTAAAGAATAAAAAATATTATGTACATGTATGCCTACAAATCAATTATTATATCCAGAATATTACTAATTAAAACAATTGTATTTTATCATTTTACAACTATAATCAGGGTTTTTTTTTTTTTTGGGGGGGGGGGAGATTTTTATGCAGAGATTTGAAGAGAAAGATGTAAGACAAAACTTTCTGTGGATTAATAGTACAACAGATTTAATCATGTAGATCAAGCCTAGTGTAAATACTCCTCAATCTGTTCATGTTTGTTTATATGTTTAGGTGCGAGACCTTGACACAGAGAGTCGCAGGTCTGGTGGAGCAGAACAAGAGTATGAAGGGTCATCTGAGAAACATGGAGCGTAGCGTCAAAGACATGGAGCGTCACATCACAAGTCTTAAAGATGAGAAGACTGCCCTCGTGAAACAGGTTGAGGAGAATGAAATCCGTGTTAGTAGAACAATGGTGAGTACTTTGTCTGCTTTTATGAATGTTTAAATCCAATTGATACATGCATTACTTCTGGATTCTTACATGTACATTTATATCCTTCACGGATCTGATATACATGTAACACGTTTGTGACAAATACAAGGTGCTCCTCAGTGTAGTGCCCCTATTTGGAACAGATGACCCTTACACATATCTTTTCATCTCTCTTTCTCTCTCTTTCCCACTCTCCCCCTTTTTATTTCTCCTTCTCTGTCTCTTTGCCCCTTCCTTTCTCTTCACAAACATCCTGTAAGCTTTACACAAGACAGTTATGTTCTTCTACCTTGTACCTCTAGGTTGAAGAACCATCAATGGTTTTACAGGAAGCCATGGTCCAGCGTAGCCCCATAGTCAAGCCCCGACCCGTGGTCCTCTCCCTCTCTCTCTCTCTCTCTCTCTCTATCTCTCTCTCTCTCTCTATCTCTCTCTCTGTCTCTCTCTATCTCTCCCTCTTTCTCTTTCTCTCTTTCTTTCTCTGTATTTCTCTTTTTCTTCTCACAAACATTCTATATGCTTTGAGACAATAACAAGTTATTATTCTTGTTGTCCTTGTACTTTCAGGTTGAAGAATGTCCAATGATTGTAGAAGAGGCCATGGTCCAGCGTAGTGCCCCCGTCCAGGAGCAGATGACCCTACCCCCTGCCCCCGTCCAGGAGCAGATGACCCTACCCCCTGCCCCCGTCCAGGAGCAGATGACCCTACCACCTGACCCCTATCCTTCAGGTCATGGGGTCATGGAAGAAGAGGTCACAATGCTCAAACAGAAGTAAGAACCTGATGAACAATCAATTGAAAATAACGATCAGTTGAAATGAAGTAAATTCATTATGTCATTGATATTCGTTAAACATCAATATTTTATACATCAATATTTTGTATGTACCAACAAATATAAAGAAGTTAAAAGAGAGAAAATAGAAGAGATGAATAACTGATCAACAAATCAGATAACGCTGATGAAAGACCCTGTACGGATGGAATCTATCTACCATTATTTGCTTTTGCTATTTAAAAAAAAAGCAAGTCAAGTGTTAGACAAGCTTTGATGTTGTCAAGGTTAACTTTTTTTGTTAACAATACTTTAGATGACGATAGACTAGTAAAAACATGAAATTTTGTTAGTACAATATTCATGAACACCCCATCCCTCCCCATAAGATTTTGTATTGCCTCACATCCAACAGTAAACCTGAAATGTTTTAAGCACAAATTTTAACTTACGTCAAGTTAAACATTTTAGGAGTAAAAACATTGAGAACCTTCAGGAATAATGTACATGTAACTGCCAAGTCTATTTTTGGTCTTCTTGTAAGGTCCTTCAAACCCTTTATATTGTTTGTTTGGCTTCTTGTAAGGTTTTTTCAAACCTTTATATTGTTTGTTTGTCTACTCTGCTTACAGATTGGAGAGTGTGGAACAAGAGAGGGCGATGCTCGTTAAAGAATGTGCACAAACAGAGGTAGTTGTACTTTTAAACGTTTTCTAACAAAACCTCTTTTTTAACATGTAAATAAATGGTAAGTGGAGATAGAGAAACATTAGTTTTGTGCAACAAAGATCCTACAGGTACTCACTACTAACTGGGTGTTTTCTGATATAGATATGTGCAATGTGTTATGCTTACATCATATTTTTAAAAAGTGTGGCCATTTACTGCAACATTTGCGAATGCGCCACAATGGGAAAAATTAGAAAAACCATTTGAACACTTAAACAATGCTGTA
This sequence comes from Strongylocentrotus pallidus, assembly GCA_030265145.1. NCBI lineage: Eukaryota > Metazoa > Echinodermata > Echinoidea > Camarodonta > Strongylocentrotidae > Strongylocentrotus > Strongylocentrotus pallidus. Next base: position 289,759 of record JARBES010000121.1, read on the forward strand.
GAAGTTTATAACATAAAATGTTGGGGTGGTTTAAGGTGAAATCTAATAGTAAACTTCTACTAGACCTTGCATGGATGTATTGCTATGTCAGTTGTGCCATAAGAGTCGAAGTGTCTTAGTCAAGTGGTATAAGCATGTGACTTGAAATTAAAAGGTCTTGGGTTCTATCCCGACATTGCACTAATGTCCTTTGGCAAGGCATTAATCTACAATTGCCACTCAATACCCAAGAGAGAAATGGGGACCCGGTATGGTGAAAAAAACATTTGTGTTAGTATTTGCCTTTGCCCTCACGCTGACCATATGGTAAGAATGTTCCCCAGGGAGTAGAGATGGGGCACATTGTGCGTGAATGAATCTGATGACCGGGGTAATAACATCTGTAAAGCGCTTAGAGACGGTAGTCCGTATTAAGCGCTTTATAAATCCAGATTATTATTATTACTATTCTACCGAGGGATCCCTATAGTCAATATCATTTGTCTTTTATTCCAACTTGAAGGCATCTTTACATTACGAACGAGAGCAGAGGGTCTTTGCAGAGGATGCATTGAATAGTACCCAGGATCATCTACGAGAGCAGAAGAGAACATCCCATCATCATCATCCCTCATCATCGTCCTCGTCATCGATCAGGAAGGAATACAGTCTGTATATTGATTCTGATGACGAAGACACTCAGCTGATGGTCAAGGCATACAAAGCTGGACATCATCTGAGTAAATAAACTTTTTCTGTTTTTTATTTGACGATTATGACGATGATGATGAATCTGATTGTGATAGTAGTAAAAGTGATAAGGATTGTGATGTTTTGTCAACATCTTAGTAAGAAAACTCTCTTTTGTTTGGTTCAGTGAAATTAATTGTGAAACTAGAGACATTTGTGTATTGTTAAGTTGGCCCTTTTCCGAGCAAGACTTTCACAAGTAGCAAAAGTAATTGTTTTGTCAACTGTGATTCAATTATTTCGTGGCATTCACTGTTGTGAATGTGAGTCATCATGAAATCTGTAAATGTTTCATTTACACAATTGTTTCTAGTTTTGCTGTGATTTCAAGTGTTTAATAATGGTGTTTGTAAATGATTAATGGTGAAAGTATATACAGATGGAAATCATCTCAGTAAGTAAACTTGATTATGTACATGTTCAATTATCTAACTTGTACATCATTTATTGTGGTACTACTACAATCGTCAATGAGAGGAGCTTAAATGTATCATTTCTCTTTATCTGTTTCTAGCTCGTCATGGTAACACAGTGGCCAACAAGCTAAGGAGATGTTTCAAGGGCAGAGGGTGAGTGCAACAGTTTTTCATCTTTAAAGAGAAGATTAAGTTCTAGGGAGAGGTGAAAAATACCTTGTGAACATTATTATTGTTAGTATGCAAGTGTGGAAGAACATCAGTAAAAATGTCCCCTGAAAAGCATTGGCCCTTCAAAGGCCTTCATATTCTAAATATGACAAGTAACAGCTTAAAAATGAGGCCCAATTTTTACACCTCATGTTTGTGTAGTCCCATATACATATTTATGTGTACAGTGCTTGTTACTTTACCAAGACTGGGCCAATTTTCTTATCATTTTGATGACTCCAGAACCTTGCAGTACACACCAATACTTATATGCTATATGATCAACCTTTTCTCAATACAATCGCAGAACTCAACTTTATCTTGAAAAATACTTTCATCTTGGAAAGCATCGTTTTAAAACATTCAAACATTTCATCATATCTTTGGATAGTTTGTCAATTAAGATGAAATCTCTTTTATCCAGGATCCAGAAGAGCCTAGAGTCAACAAATTAAAGTGGGACTGCACTACTTGTAGCTACTTGCGCCCTTTATATAGCAAACAATGCCTAAGTAGTTACCATTGATCCCCCATGGTCCCCTTTTTCTTATGTTAATTGAGAGCTGATTCGATGAGATAACCACCTGCCAGTGACCACGCAGGGAAGTCTAATCCCTCCTTACCAAACTAGTGCAGATAGGCTTTAAAACTGGATGATAGGTTGATTGGTCAAGTCTAGAGAATGATATAATTTGTTAGTTATTTGTAAAGATATGATTTTCAGCAAAATCTTGTTGAGAAATTTCAATATCTTATCATACCTTTTTTTCTTTAAACAGATGAGGGTAGCACACTACATCCATTGATGTTGAATGAATGCTAAAATAATTTTTGTATGAAATAAAGGAGTATGTTTGTATTTTAAATGCTTCTTTTTGTTTGCCTTTTCTCACACAGAAGCTTCATGCGTGCAGTGCCTAGTGGTATTCAGCCAAGGTCTCTCATGGTGATATACGCTGCAGCCATTCATATCTTCCTCTTCTATGTGCTAGCGTTCCATTGCTAACCCAGGCACTTCATATTAATTGCCTTTCGTCACCCAGGAGTACATAAAGTGAAAGACAGATGACATTCTTAGCCACTTCATGTTGCGTTGTGCATTGCTGCAGAGATCGATATCTTCCTCTTCTATGTGCTAGTGTTCCATTTCAAACGTGTTGCGTCTCGTCATCCAGGCATGTAGAGTGAATGAGAACAGCTCATATGTTTTAGCGTTCCATTGCTAATCCAGGCACTTTAAACGTGTTGCCTAGCCTCACCCAGGTGTGTAAAGTGAATGAGAACAGCTGACCCATGCACTTCAATGTATTGCCTCTCGTCACCTAGGAGTACATTCTTAGCCACTTCATGTTGTGTTGTGCATTGCTGCAGAGATCGATATCTTCCTCTTCTATCTTCTAGCGTTCCATCCAAGCCGGCACAAGTTCCTTTGGCAAGACGTTAATCTACATTTGCTACTCCTCGCCCATATGTTAAATGGGTACCCGGTAGGATGCGAATGTTAATGTAGATTGCTCAGCATTGTGAGTGTTTGTAAAATAGTGACTACCCAGAAAGTGGAGAATGTGCATACATTGTGTGCTGGCCAGCTTGAATCCGATGACCGAGGTATAATATATCTCTAAAGGGCTTAGAGACATTGTCGATGTATTGAGCACTATATAAACACAGAATGTTATTATTATTAAATGAAAGAAACTTCTGTGATGCAAAATTAAATCTGGAAATTTCATTTATGGCAATTGTTCACCATCTTGGTTGTGGAGAAGAGGTTGATGTTGAGCATTCAATCAGACTTGAATAAGAAGGACATACAATGTGCTTGCAAAATGTTATCCAGGAATATATAGGTACAGAAAAAGAAACGGATGCTTCTTGAGTAATGATTCATTCCCTTGTGAATGCATGTGGACTATAATTGATGGCCTTCACTTATATATATATATATATATATTCATCATAATTTTTATACTATTATGAATGCACACAAAGTGCATCCGCATTTGTAAATGTGAAAGCTGTTACATTGTGTAAACGTACATTGTACATTGTAAAGCGCTTTGAGAGGGCCTTCGGTCCTGAAATGCGCTATAAAAGAACGAACTATTATTATTATTATTATTATTATTGTTATTATAAATAGAATATCTTTAATCCATTGTGTATTGGAACTGGTTGGATCATGTAGGAAGAATGTAGGAATGAAAGAATTCAGTAGTTAATGGGTTAGCTAATTAATTTTCTGTTATTCATTGCTGAAATGTTTATTTGATGATCATTAGCTGAATTTTAGTAGTGCAGATAATTGGGTTTTATGAAGTGTTGAATAGTAAATGCTTGCATATAATTACTGCAATATTATATCAATATAGGCAGATAATCTTCATTATAGTGTATTCAAAATGTGCAATTGCCAATGTATGAATTAAGTTGCTATAATTTCATTACATAAGTTGATTTTGTTAGTTCTTACTAGAAATGCATTTTCAATTAAATTTGAGGTTCCTACTTCATTGTATAATTGTAATTTCCTTCCGTTAATCCATCAATATACTCATGTACCAAATCTGGGCTGTGCCAAATTCCATGACAATTTTGCACACAGCCCATTAAATGCAGTTATTGTGACATTATATAACAAGTTTTCTGAAATGGGGCCATGGTAGAATAATCACTCATTTACATAATTATTAGATTTAGAATTTCTTTAATGCTTAGTTTCTAGGTGTATTGGCTTTGAATTATAGCATTTAATCGTCAATATATCAAAAAAAATGTTGTGGTTATTGCTGTATTATTTTATTTTAATGCACTATAGCCTATTGTTGAATTTAGTATATGATTTTAATGCCATTTTTAACATTTATCTTTTAATCACACGATAGTTTTTTAATTGATGTCAAGTTAATTTTTGTAAGTGTTTCACTGTCTCCTATTGTTTGGTTACTTCTGTTTTTCTTATTTTAAGGTAATGGAGTGAGAGGGGTGACAAATAGATTTACTAAATTGGCCAATTTTGACAAATCTCAAATAGTAAATAAATTAGAGGGAGAAATATCTTCTGAGTCTACCGGAATATCAAAATTATTTTTGTTAAAGATTTCAAGTCCATTTGAGGAATATTACAGATCGTTCATTTTGTTAGCGACCTCCTAGATGCACCAACAAAAGTGTTTGAAATATATCCACCAAAACCATGGCATACAGGTTGGTATGCACATTGTAGCAATGGATATTATACATGCAGGATTGCTTTATAAGGTATGAAATGAAATCAGTATAAGAGATAGTATTCTTGTATCATAAAATGTTCCAATTATGTGATGAAATATTTACTTGTGTAGAAATAGTGAATGGAGAAGAAAGTTGTGTAGTGATAAATTTTATGTAATATTATTCCAATACAAAAATTGTCAGAGTAAAAGATGTTGCAGAATTATAATGATTATTAATATGGCAATCCATGCTATTTGGTCATTTGGTGATCCATACATTAGAAAGTATTGTGGAGTTGTGGGCAAAAATGGACTTCAATTATGTCAGTTTACCTCGTATAATGCCTGATATCTGGTTTCAGTAGGGATATCAACTTGATACATTTCGTTCCTGTTTTCACGAAGTGACGGTAGTGAAATAATCCGCATTCACATTGTATGCGATTTTCATTCACTACCGTCACTTCGTGAAAATAGGGACGATTTATCAGACAAAGTGAAATCTTACTAGTATATGTAGTTGGTAATGCATGGGACAAAATGCATGTAGTTTGGACTTCCCGATAACATGAAAAGTCAATCTTCTTGTCGATCATCTAATGGGTTTGAATGGATTTGTGTCAAGGTTGCGATCTCGGATTGGTTACAAAAGGATGGTCTGGAACCCAAATACTTAGTATAATATATTCAAGTTCTAACTGCTTTTCAATTGTAGGTATTTGTATACCGGTAGTTAAGAACACAGTTTTCCTCAATCAAGCTATTTGCATATTCAGACTCTTCTAAAAACTTATTTGAAAAGGTGGCAGACCTCACAGATTGTAATGCATGCATGAATGAATGTTATAAACTCACATTGCCAATGGTATGAGATGCAAACCGATAGTGATATAAACTGTAAAGATAAATAAAGGAAATGATACTTGAGAGCAGAAGTTATGGTCAATAGATGATGTATTCCTATGGAATACTTGAGTGTCGTAGTCAAAGAAATAGTATGGAAATATTCAAAAGTACTTTGAAGATGTTTCTGTATGAATGCATATAAAGAGAAGAGAAATATTAAAGATATTTGATAATAAAATAATTGTTATTGCGACTTTGTTTTTTGTACAATACGTATCTCTGCTGA
>JARBES010000121.1:434710-445827 GCA_030265145.1 Strongylocentrotus pallidus
GTTTCGTTTTTATGAATTCCTTTTTTTTTGCTTGAAATTCCTTTTTTTTGCCATCATGATTCCTTTTGCCATCATGATACAAGGTTGGCAGCTCTGCTAGTTGTGTGGTTTTCCTACTGCTATTTCTGCAGAAGCAATTACAAGCCTGGAAAATGTTTCATGTAGTTGTATTTCTTATTTGTTTAACCTGTAATAACTGAGTGAATCATTGGTAAATAATAAATACAATCAAATCAATCATATCAATTTGCTACAAAGAATATTTAAACAGTGACATTTTATGTTTCATGCCCTTTAGATACAGCATTGGAAACTGTTTATTCTGCAGTCATAAACTTTGCTGCTTTTGTATTTTTATGAACGGTTTATTGTAGTTATGATTTCCATGTTTGTTTAGTTCGAGTGCTTGCATATTTTACAGTGTTGTAATATTAAGTGGTGAATAAATATTTACTAGATATTTTGTGGAAGGGAAGGTTTTTTTCTCCTCTGATCTGAAATCATTCTGTTTTAAATTTGGTTTGATTTTTATATTTATCTTTAAGATGGAGTTAATCTGTTTGCTAGTCTTCTCTTTCCCTTTTGTTCTTCAATAGCAAAACATTATGGACAGAGAACAAGAAATATGGATGTTTGTCATTCTTTTTCAGAGAAAATATCTTGCAAATATATTCCTATCTTCAAGTCTATGTGGCCAAGGCTAACTGTAATTTGCTATGAGCACTCATGATTATAGAAATGCCAGATATAGAGAGAAGGATTATTTTGTGATGATGATGATAACAATAATAACAACAATAATGAATAATTTTATTTACCCAAGGTAGTCTCATCAGTAGTAACACTGTACTACTTGAAGCCTGTAATCTTATCATTTAGGACAATATCTTCATACTTTCTAATTGCATTCTCGTAGACTTTTCAACATGATTAATTTGAAGAAGAATTGTTCTATTGTGGAGTGATTCATTTCTATCTTGAGGCAATGTTATTGAAGGGAGAATGAGAAGGATGTCATCTTCACACACCTTCTCCCTCTAATATAGAGGGTTCAGTGACAAAAAGGCATAACTCCATATTTTGCCAAAATGAGTATTTGATATCAAAATGTTCAGAAAAATGTTTATGGTAAACACAAAGACTTAACTCCACCCAACACCCCATTGAAGTCAATGGCTAGTGAAACATAGACTTAACTCCTTAAGGCCCAAGTGCTCAGTGACACATAAACCATGTTTTCTCAAAATGGCCAAAATAGAGTTACGTCTTTGAGTCTTTTAACCCTCAATATGATGATGAGTTCTCTCTCTTTGGTGAAGTATTCATGGGGATGTGAGCAGCTAGTTGGAGGGGTTTCATCAGGTTCGCTGCTACCCTCAGGTTTAGGCTGACTTCTCAGTCAGAGATGCCCTCTTTTCTAGGGGTATTCTGCTCCCTTTATTCTTGTCTCCATGTCATAGCTATTTTGTTAATCATATCTTTTTTCATATTCATATCTTATTCCTCTGTCTCCCTCAGTCAGTAGGTATCCACCTGCCATATGCCTCTCCGTCTCTGTCTCTCCCATGCATTTTAGTTCCATTTTTTTCCTTCTCATTTCTCATTTGTCCTTTTATCTTTTATTCCTCTCTTCTCTCTTCATATACGACTTCATCGTTGATCTGTTTGCTTTTTATCGCCTTGTCTCATTAATATGTTTCCTCTCCTCGTAAATTTCTTCCCCTCCCCCTCTTCACCCTCTCCCTTCTCTCTCTTCTCTCTCTTCTCTCTCTTCTCTCTCACTCTCTTTCCCTCTTTCTCTCTCTTTCTCTTTCTATCTGTCATTCTCTCTCTCTCTCTCTCTCTTCACCTTCCTCTCTCTGCCCCTCTCCTTCTCCACCACCCTCTCTTCATCTCCACCACTATGACCATATGGGTCTGGGGGTGAGAAAAGCTTCGCCTTGCCCAACAGGGCCAAGCTCAGCTCCTTCATGAGAATGTGATCAGCCGTAGACCAGCAGGGTCTCCTTCTCACAGGTCTGGTTTACACATGTAGGCGAGAAAAATACTGATTAGAAATGAGATATTATAATCACCATAACCTGTATCACGTCGTAGGTGTGTGCCTGGCTGAAGTGCATGTACACCAGTCCAGTTTGGATATGAAAGGATAAAGAAATAGTGCAGACGGGTTATAATTCACCTTAAAATGTTCTGATAATGTGTTATTTTTAGATAATAAATAATAATAACAGGCATTTCTATAGCGCCATCTATCTAGATATATCTAGATGTATTCAAAGGGAGGTCAAAACGTAGATTATGTGTATTGTAGTTATTCTGCTGCCCCTGAAATGTTCCACAAATACATTATAAAAAAAAATATGCACATTGGGGGTACATGAGGTAACGATCGTACAAATTATAAATGAGCAAATACGTTGAATTTCTATTGTAGAGACATGTAATTTTGTGTTAGAATAAAAATTTAGTTAGAATTAAAATGCGTATGTAGGAAAATGAGAGACAGTACCTTGATTAATCAAGATGTAAGTAAACATGCTGTGAAAGGGAGAATATCCATGTTAGTATAATGGAAAACAAGCAAACAAAAGGGAAAAAGACAGGTGTAGATATACACATGCAAATGAATCTATGGCTTGGATTATTGATTAAATTGAACATCGGTGCAAGTGAGCTACTGCTAAGTCATGCAACACTGTTGTTGAGTGGGTACCTGGAATAGCTATTACCTGTGTATATTTGAGAGCTCTTTGTACCGGTAAGTGACAAATGTAAAATATATTTCTGGAATTATGGGTGGTGCGCTCAAAGCTTATTGCCGACTGTGTTTATAGATGAGAGGTAGAAGGACATAGACTTAACACCCTTCTGGCTCTCAATAGACCATACCTTGTGAAATATTATGTTACCTGTATTGTCAATTCAATTCAATTTAATTCAATTTAGTTTCAGTGCAATAAAATGGACTACCAGTAATGTCAGTAAAATACAAGAAAACATGAAATTGGGTTTTAAATGTACATTGACATAATAGTTCAATCATACACTGTAAATGGAAACGAGAACCTGACTTCATGCATTAGATTTATAACGTTAAATAACAATTATTATATTGTTTCAATCATGATCCAAAATCATGCATAATCGAACTCGGATTCTATTTGTTCCGTTCACATTTTGCTGCAAATTACTACATTTTTCTGAACCTAGATTTGTACTTGTATTGAGATGATTGCTATGAAGAACAAGAAGAAGATGCTTCTTTATTTTTTTAATCTGAAAAACTCATCAACCAGTAATGTTTAGGATGAATTGTCTATATCATGAAGGGGATCGCGTGACAGTGTCTTGAGAATTGGAAAGCTAAATACCCGTGTAATATTCCCTTGGATACTGAAGGTATTTGGGAAGGCGGGATAAATTGGGACGAATTTGTGCGCAGGTTTCTTTACACGGATGGCATCCCGGTCTGCTGGTGAGCGGGGATGGAGCTGGAATTAGTCCGGTTATTGGATTTCAGTCTTGATGCTCACACAAGTAATTAAGAGGCTTTATGAGTTCTGGGTTTGGATGAACTGGTCCGTCACCCATGGCAACGCACTCTTTTGAGACGATTTCACACCAGCTTGATGCCAGGAAATTGCTCCCAATTAACGGAAATAAATAGTCTACCTTTGAGCCAATTTCATTTTCTTTCCAACTGTATGGTGAGAGCCAGACTGGTCTAAAACATTTCACATTTTTGTGGCTCCTAGTATTCGATATAATCAGCACACTCTGAATGACAGTTTATCATTTTTATATTCATTTATATTTTTCGACAGAAAATTATTTCTCTCTCTTTTTAGGCATCATAGATGAATAATTGGTCAAATACTTAGGCCCAGGTGTGCGGAAAAAATTTAAAAAATGAAGAGAAACTATGAAAATGGCCCAATGAAAATGGCCTCCATGGAAATCCCAACATTTTTCAGAGCAGATTAAAAGACTGATTTAATAAGGTAAATACGGTATTCCTTGCTAGGGGTTCAATTTTTGCTTTAGAAGTCCTCACAATTTAGACTGGATGAGAGGCTATGTGTATCACTCACCTGACTAGTTGTGCTATCAAGCTTGGCTAACTTCAGGATATTTTACTCGGCCATTTTCACTGTGATTAGCCTCAAGCTGAGTGCACTGCAGAGCTAAGAATAGGAAATTTCTCCCAGCTCCCCCCAGCATGAGAACCTGCCCTGTAACCCTTTTGATAGAGGTTTTGTGGTGAAATGGTTTGAACACTTGGCGTGAGATGCGAAGGCCAAGTGTTCAAGCTTTGGTGAAGCCACTACCGTCCTTTGGCAAGACATTAATCTACATTTGCCACTCTCCACCCAGGTGTTAAAAGGATATCGGTAGCAAGGAATTTCTTGCAAGCACTGAAATTGGGAGCCTACATGTGTATTTGTAGCTAAAGCTTGGGAAACATTATAGTATTGAATCTCTGTACATAGCTGTGGCACAGGATCTTGATTTTCAATAATTGATGAAATATATTTTTGACCAAAATCTTGTGATGAGTAGGATCCGTTAAACTCCTTTGAATATCGCTAAAGAATCTCCCCTTTCCACCATAGTGGGGAGACATGCATAACATCACAGACCAGGGGGGTGTTTCACAAAGATCTTAAGTTAAACTTCTCTCTAAGTTGGACTTAACAATTATAGAAAGCCGTTAGCATCTTTGAAAATATTTTGTAAAAGGTTTTAAAAGGCATAAAATGTTGATTCAAATCATTCATATTTTCTATTATCATGGGAGATTTCATGTTCTTGATGTGGAATTTATGAAAAGTCTAGAATACTTCAATTTTGCTTCTGAATATATTTTATTTTAATGCTACAAATGGCTCTCCATAATATTTGAAGTCCAACTTAAAGTTAAGTTCGATTTAGAATCTTTGTGAAACACCCCCCATGGAGGAGAGATGGAGAGTGGACGGAAGAGAGATGGAAATGAATTGAGCTCTCAGACAAATAACGGGAGCGGATGCGATAGAAGATGTTGTTTCCCTTACTGGGCCAAATGAAACATTTCCTCGCAGGCAATCATTAATTTGGCATTCACATGGGGAGAGGTTTCAGGGAGGCGCTCATTTCTTTCGAAGAATCATCCGATTGTCCTCTTTACGGTTCATGCACGATGAGACAGCCAGGCATTGCTATTCATTTCACGTTGAATAAAACACATTTCCTCTGAGCAAAGGGCACTGAATTCAAGTCACTCATTAAGGTCATGAACTATAGTTTTCTCATTGATCAATTTAAAAGAAGAGACAGATTAGACGGATGAACTTTAAAACTGATAAGACCAAGAATAGAAAGTAGTCCTTTTAGTAAAATATCTCTTTTTGAGAGCACAGAATTGAGAGATTTTGATGGAATATGTAATCATTGCTAAAACAATTCTTTCAAAACCTCGGGTGTATTGTTTTTTCAAGAGTGTTAGATTATGAGCTTACATCCCAAAGTGGCATACCCCTCTCATGTTTGCCACATATTGATTGTTTCAGAGAGATAAACGTGTCAAATTAACTTCTGTAGAGCATCTTACTTCTGTAATAGCTTGAGAATCGGGAGATAATGTGTATTTTTTAGCAGTATATTAGTTTAAAGAATGAAAAATGCATTCTTTTTATTGTCAGTTTCTGCGACTGAGATAAGGCCACAGCCTATTTTTTCCCCCTTTCTCTCTCAGTTGAAGATAGATTGCTAAAAACCTGTCAATGACGCAAATAAGCGAGATAAATAATTCACTTGCATCTGTCATCGTCTTCCTCATTTCTAATCCTTTGTCAAACCTGTCTGTGTTATAAATGCTGCATAAGACTGATGACCCTCCACATGAATCCTAGTGTGTGGGACCACACAAGGTTTTTGTGTGGATAAATGTATGTGTGTGTTTAGATGAATGACAGAATGCCACACATACATGTTAATATAAAGAACTTCATAGACAGATTGGTGTCAAATTATCCTAATTTTGCTGGTGTTAAGGCATGATGGAATGTGAAGAATGAAGTGCAGTCTTCTTCATGTGCAAACACACACAGTATTGAGACGACTGGTAGATAAACAAATTCACATTCACACTTTGCAGGCATTTGTGAGTGATTAAATGCTAAGAAAGGAGTACAGTCTCTTCTGAGTGCAAACACACCCATTATGAAGAAGACTGGTAGATAATGACTTCACATCAGCATGAGATGGCTAGGAGCATGCACATTGTGTGTATGAAACGTGTCTGTAGTCCCACGTGTAGAGAATTGATGATGGTTTACACTGGTAGGATTGATGAGCAATTGAGCATGGATCAGTGAGTGAGAATTTCATTTAGTGATTGGAAAACCCTTTCTTCCTGATTTATCTTTTTTCTGAAACTTGATGTATAGGGCATGATATTAGATGAAATTGTAATTTCAATATAAAGGTCTCTCTACCTCGGCAAAGGTTACTGGTAATGATTGGAACAACAATACAGTGTATCTGTATCCATAATTCTATGGATTTTCTTTTAATTAATCCCTGATGATGGCTTTGTAGGGAGATGCAAACCAATGCAGAGGCTTAACTGCGAACCAGGGAAAAAATATACAGGGGGCTCAGGGTGAAGTCGCCTCCAAACTGCGTAAAAGAGTCCCCAAAAATTTGCATTGAGTTTAAATGCAAAACAAATTAAATAGTAGTAGCCCCAGAAATGTTTTGAATAATTTTTTCCTGCTGCAAACCATTATTACAGCTGCACATGGTCAGGAGATGAACTCTAAGTACATCACTCTCTTTTTTCTGTTTTCCTTTTTCCGTCAAAATCCTTCACCTCACCAGTCCATCCAGCTCCTTCGCTCAATGAATGCTGCCTGTTTTTAATACTTGTTTTGTGTTCAAGATCGATGAGAGGAGAAACCTCGCCTCACCATGTGCCCCACTATTTGTCCTTTAGTCCCATGTATAGGCAGATGACGTCGGCCGTCTGAATTATTAGCAGGTCTATTCCCAGCATTGATACACTGCTCTATTATTCATCTACCTGGTTGCACCTGCCCTCTGCCTACCATGAAGCCTTGTTCATATATGACATGGTCAACCATTACACAAAATAATGTGTGAACAGCAAAACAAGATGACAAGTGCTTCATATTTCTGTATCGTATCACATACAGTTAAAAAGAGTATGCTTCTTGGTAGTTGTTTCATAGAGCTGAGCTTTTGACCTTACCGTCATAATAATTTTTTTCAGGGAAACTAAATGTATGAATTCATAGTCATTTGATGTGAATGATATCAACAACAAATGTGTATTCCATACAGAAAGATATGTCTATATTACATAGAGGTAGATCCTTGTTCAACGTTCAACATGTTCAACGTTTTGGTTATTCTGTTGTCCAATACGTGAACAGATATTATGGAATCGTGATCATAAATTGATTTTAAAGCTATCATTTTACTTGATATTTAGACTGATCTAAGCTCAAGTAAGACTCCTAACTAACACTGATGAGATACTGAAATCTCTCAGTAGCCAGTAATGTATGTGATAAAATAGCTTGGACTCACCCCCCGCCCACTTTAAATCATATTACATCAGATCAATAGCATGAATCTACAAGGGCACTCAATGTATATTTACATGCACGCTAAACCAACCCATCCCTCCCTGCCTTCATCTAAGAGTGCATATAGCCAAGAGGGGCTAACAATTCCACCTGTTTAGAGTTAGAGGGGCGTTAACTCCATGCATTGATTGGAGTTAACACCCCTTCTAGCTCCAGACTGATGATTTCAGGATGAGGATGGTCGACGCCCAGCACGCCAGCCACCACAATGAGATGGCTGGCTGGCTGGCGTGCGTGCGTGCGGAGTGGGTCCCCCTAGCTATATGTGTGTTTTTTCAAGTAATTGAATTATTAGACGCAAGGGCGCGATGGGGTCAGTTTAGTCAAGACTGAGAGAGCCGGAGCTGATAGGCAATACCGAGAAAAGTAGTCTCACCATTAGACAAACCCTTGGCAAAATGGAATTCTAATGATATGACCATACATGTTTCAGAAGAAACAACACTCAGAGATATTCACTGTTTTGAGAGCAAAGTGGACTTTTAAAAACAAGAATAAAAGAACAAATTGTTGTACATGTAGATAAAACAATACAAATATGATATCTATCTTTTTTTAAAGAATTAACTGTGGCATGATATTTGCCTGGCTGCATATTTCATATAAGTATTATTAAAAGCACTTCATACAAGTGCATGTAAACGGTTCATGTGAGGGTACCAGGAGAATTATGGAGTGTGTATTCACTGTATTGTATGAGAAATATATTGCAAAGTGAAGTACATGATACATTACAGAAAAATCAGCATTAAAAGTGCAAACAAATTGACTTAGAGATTGCAAAGAGACTCTTATTGTGTAAGTGGTCCTTTGTACTTTTCATTTGTTTTTCCTGTTTTACAATTCCAGATTAAATTTATATTTAATTTTTAAAGTAGATATGTTTACCAAAAAAACTGTTAACAACAACCAAATTATATTGTTTTTCAATACAGATCGATCAATCGATCTTATTTACTGGGTGTAAGCCACAAATATGTTTAAATAATTGAAATTTCTCCCAGGAATCATTACATTTATAAAAACAACCAAATTAGGTGAAATATTGATGGATAACATAATTCTAAATGTATTGATATTGACTGTATATTGATAGCATTCTGATCACACAGATAAAGAACAAATCTCAGAACAAATGGTAGGATTTCTAATTATTCATTCAATATAAGGCAAGAGTGGTATTGCCCATGAATTAATTTAATGCAAAAGCAATAGAATGGTATAGATTGATAGAGAGGTGTGTTATCTTTGGAAGTCATCAGATCCGATTGCCTCTGGCTAAGGTCTGGAGAGCAAGACTAGATCCAGGCCATGTTATGGAGGTATCTCTATCACAAGCATCCATAATTCATGCTGGGTTTATAGCCGGCCGGCATCTTTTAGAAACCCCTTGCTCAAGTGATCGCAATCTACACTGATTTACAAATCTGATTCTTGCTCTGAATTTCAAATCGTCAAGGTTTCAGCTTCGTTCACACTGGACATGGTTAACCGCCTCAAAAAACCAATCAACAAAATAAAGACCATTTCATGTGCAAACGTATACCAAGTGTGTGGATAAGGGGTAGCTGTGCACAACAGAGACTGATTTGATTTGATTGATTTGATTGATTGGTTTCTATATCATATTTTAAACATACGTAATGTCCATCAGTGTGATATAATTTATGTTTCAAAGTACAATACATGATACATCTACATATCACTCGTCTGTGTGTTATAAGAAGCCTACAGTACTTTACGTCTTTTTGATTTGGCGCAGCGATTCTTGATCCGGTTTGCTGTGTCGTGTGAAGGAGGTTTTAGTCTGAATTTTACATGGCCAAGGTTTAGTGCTTCTAGGTTGAATTCATCAACACGGTGATCTCTGTTCAGAGCCAGAAGGCCGTTATCTCATATCATCTAACACAGGCTGAACATCCTTCTGTCTCTCCAGTGTTATCTTACTTGCTATCTTGCTCCCTGCTTAGGATGCGGAGATGGGCCAGGGGCGATTGGATTTTCCCTGCTTGTTTACAGACCTTTAAACCCCTTGATTTCTAATTTGTGAGTGATTTATTTGGTCTTTGGATGAGAGTCAGTCGGGTAGCAGGTATCGTGAAGGTTACAGAGTTTAAGCTGTTCATCTAATCTCAGATCTGTTTAAGTCTTTGGGAACCAGGGGATGGTTTGAGGTTGAGTGAAGTATCCTCAGTAATGGTCAATGTGAACTTGTATAGCACTGTGAGGGTTAAGGAGTTTAAGCTGTTTGTCTAATCCCAGATCTGTTTAACTCTTTGGGAACCAGGGGATGGTTTGAGGTTGAATATGAAGTATCCTCAGTAATGGTCAATGTGAACTTGTATAGCATTGTGAGGGTTAAGGAGTTTAAGCTGTTTGTCTAATCCCAGATCTGTTTAACTCTTTGGGAACCAGGGGATGGTTTGAGGTTGAATGTAAAGAATTCTCAGTAATGGTCAATGTGAAATTATATAGCATTGTGAGGGTTAAGAAGGTGAAGATGTTCATTGGTTAACAAATTTATGAACCTCATGGCAATGAGATTTGACAGGTTTGTAGTGGGAGAGAGAAAGAGGAAGAGAGAGGAGAGAGAGAAAGAAAGAGAGAAAGAGGAGGAGAGAGAGAAAGTGGAGGAGAGGGAGAGAGAGAGAGAGAGAGAAAGAGGAGGAGAGAGAGAGAGAGAGAAAGAGGAGGAGAGGGAGAGAGAGAGAAAGAGGAAGAGGAGGAGAGGGAGAGAGAGAGAGAAAAAGGAGGAGAGGGAGAGAGAGAGAGAGAAAGAAAGCCAGGTTTTCTATTGTAGAAGTTGTACCATGTTCATATCTACCAAAGATCAGTTCACTTCATACTCCCCTTTCTACTTCACAATTTGTCTATTCAACCCTGTCTCTGCTATGGTCTCAAGCATATGAGATTAAGGCAATAATGCTAGAGAAACAGTTAAGCTGTTGAGAGCCAGAAGGGTGTAAATATTAGTTAACTTCCTTTTGGTAGACTTTCAGCTCGCCCTCCTCTCTTGAACCCCGTTCTGACATGCACATTTTTTTTCTTTTTCTCTTTTTTTTTAATGTTTTCATATATCATCTGCAGTGAGCCTGAAAAAGCATTTACATAACCACTGATGTATGGTTCGAAACAGATGACATTTAAGACTCTAATTTGGTATTCTAACCATCCACCATTGAGCTTGTAAACTGTGAGGGAATCCCCCTTCTCAACACATTGATATCCTTCTTTTTGCACTTTTCATGCTGACTGTTTTATGACAACGACCCCCCTCTCTTTCTCTCTCTCGCTCTCTCTCATCAATATCTACAGTATCTGTCTGTGTCTCTCTTTCTCTTTCCTCTCTCCCCATTCTGCTTCTCACCAATGCTTCCTTTCTTTCTTCTCTTAATCTCTTCTTCCTCCCCCTCTGTCCCTCCCCCACTCTCCTCTCTCTCTCTCTCTCTCTCTCCCTCTGTC
>JARBES010000121.1:462396-472966 GCA_030265145.1 Strongylocentrotus pallidus
AGACAAGGTGGGAGCGATTTGGGAATGATTAATCATTCCAAGTTTCAATATATCATAATCAGTGAGGTATTAACAGCTCTTGAGCCAGCCAGTTCAAAAATACAATAATAATATTTGCTCATAACCTGATAAATGTGACACCTTCATCCTGAAATCTTTGACCTTTCATCTAGCACACTTCACTTTAGAGCAACCACCTTCTTCATTACCTCCTCCAATGTGATTCCTTACCCCGTAGGACCATCGACCTCGTAATCATCTGACCTCATAATAATCTGACCTTTGACACCCCTGAACTCCAAACTCTGCACCTCATGTGACCAACCAACCACCATCTCTTTTGTGCTTATATTCATTACAGGACATTCATCTTTCCATCTGGGTCAAACCCTTGTCCCTGACCCCTGTGACCTTTGACACATTGACCTTCCATCCATTGCACCTCTCTTGCAACCAGCCAGCATATCTCTTTCATTTTCATAGTAGGACATTTTGATATCTACCCAAACCTGTTCCTCTTGACACCTTTGACCTTCGAAACCCTTAACCTTTGGCCTTTGACCTTTTACACCCACAATCTTTAACCTTCCACCCTTTGCACCTCTCTTGTGACCAACCACCATTTCTTCTGTTTTATATTCATGCCAGGACATGAATATTCATCTTCCCCTGTAGGTCAAACAGCATTGACGATGCCCCAGCTAGCGGCGTTAGCATCAGCGGTCAACCAGCAGCAGAACAGTACGGGTGGTCAAGGCCAGAACGCTCTAGCTCAGAGCCAAGCATTACTAGCGGCAGCTCAAGGAAACAGCATTATGGGAGTCACACCCGGATCAACAGGTTGGTATAGGAATGATGAGAATGATACACCTGTATAGAAAGACCGCCCCAGGGGGGGCAGAAAGCGGTCTCTATAGGCAGGTGGTCCTTATACACTGGTTTTATAGGTTGGTATAGGAATGATATGAATGATACACCTGTATAGAAAGACCGCCCAAAGGAGACATGAAGTGGTCTCTATAGGCAGGTGGTCTTTATACAATGGTTTTGTATACACAATTTCACTGAGCATCGTTTCAGGGGAAATACAAAATTTGATCTTTACAGGTAGGCCTTCTTGAGGGGCCATGTTATGGTCAGATGGTCATGAAATATCTTGTTCTTGGACTGTTTATAGCTTCATCAATCAGGCTTTCATTTATTGATTCATTTTTTTCTTCTCCATTCATATTCATTCTTTCTATCATAATTCATTCATTTGTCTAGTGGCTCATCATTTTTTTTCATTCATTTTCATTCTTCATATTCACTCATTCATTCAGTCAGTCCGATATTCACTCATTCATTTGTATATTTGTCATCCATCATTCATTGAACTATTGGTCTATGCATCATTTCTGTAATACATTCTCGTTCCCCCAAGAGCCAACTCTACACCTATAACATGTATAGACCTCAAATTAATATATGTAGTGCACAGATATCATCACCATGCAATGATGCACTCGTCAATGAGACAGAAAAGCTATTAGCTTCATTCATACGTCAGCCAGTCCCGTCAGATATCAATATTTTAACACTTCCTATTACATTACATGTATGTGTGGCACCACCCCCCTCCCTTGAGTCTACACTCATCACCATTTTCTCTCATCTCATCTCTCACCTCTTCTCCCTCTCTCTTTCTCTCTCACTCTCTCTCTCACTCCCCCTCTCTCTCACTGTCTCTCTCACTCTCTGTCTCTCTCACTCTCACTCTCTCTCACTCTCTCTCTTTCTCCCTCCCTCTCTCTGTCTCCCTCCCTCTCTCTGTCTCTCTCTCTCTCTCTGTCTCTCTCTCTCTCTCTCAACCCTTAATAATTACAATCTCATTTGCTGACACCCATTAACATTATTCCCACGTCTGTCATCAGCTGCAAATTAACAGTTTTGATAGTTCACCCAGTCTCTTATGTGTGTGTGCATCTTTTTTCTGCTCATTTTTCTCTCAATATCTCCATTCACTTTCTCCATCCATCTGTTTCTCAGTCAATCTCTCTTTTCTCACATGTTCTCCATCTGTCTTTTAGTCTACCTCTTATAATAATCTGTTCATCTTTCTACATTTTCATAAAACATTTACCATTCCACTGCTGCATACCCGTGTTAGTACCCATGGCACCATTCAGCCTGCCTGCAGTCATTCTTAACCCTCCATTCCTCACCATCAAGCCCTCGCTGCGAGTCGCTCTTGACATTTTCTAACGTCACCATAAGCCCCTTTCACATTCGACATTGTAAACTGAATGAAAGAACTGCCACGGCTCAGCTTGAACATTCGTTTAACAATGTGTCTAACATTTCACATACCTGACACCTTCCATCTTTAATCAGCTAATTTTCTGATTGCATTGCAACATGGCCTTTTCATCAATAAACCATGATCCATTCCCATGTTAACCATGAACTCTCTAAACACAGCTTGTTATTTATGATTGTGCTTCCCATTTTATTGCGAATCGATCATTCCTCAGCAAGTTCACCTTCAGTCCCTGTGTGTGCTTGCTACCCGACTGCACCATACTGTATGTTGAAGGTCATTCATTTTGTGCAAAATTTGTATATGTTCCTTCATCGGTCTTTGGATGACTCTTTGAGAGTTGTTCACATATGTCATTGTTCACTACAGCAGTTACCACAGCATTCCTTTAACATGTAAATAAATGAATGCCAAGTGGGGAGGACAACCATAGAGGGATTATATTCAGGGACTATTGTCAGTGATGGGGGATGGGGGGGGGGGGGGGTAGATTGTCCAAGGGTGGAGGAATGATTAGTGTCGTCAGGACAGAAAGGGTACCGGGTAGAGCTCTGCCTGATGCAATTAACTGCCTCCAAAATTGTTTTGATTATAAAGCAATAGCCATTACCTGTTTTTGTATCTTGTTCTGACCAAACGTTGGTTGTGTTCCGTTGAAGGTGTAATGTACATGTACCTAAATGTATTTAATTCAAGTATTGCTTAATTTTTGTGTGTGTTCAATTTTTCATTGACATATTCTCTTCCCAAAGCCCCACTATTTGCAATGAAGTATTTGTTGAAATCGATCATGTATCCAATGTGCACATTTCTTGTTGAGCGCATAACATATACATGTGCAGATTTTATCAGACTCAATTGTTGCTTTTGTGGTGATCCCTGATATATTGCTCACTGTAAATAGTTACTGTTTCATTTTTGTATGGTATGCATGTTTGTACTTCAATATTCTTAGCTATCCCCTGTAAAGACCCCCAAACTTAAAATAGCAAATATTTATTTTCCATTTGTACATGTTTTTGTCAGATTTGTAGAATGTAAAACCGCCCCCAGACTATACTTCACAGTACTGCACCCTTCCTCCACCTTACCCACCAGGGGGGTGTTTCACAAAGATCCTAAGTTGAACTTAACAATTATGGAAAGCTGTTGGCATCTATGAAAATATTTTGGAAAAGTTATTTTAAAAGGCATAAAATGTTGATTCAAATCATTCATATTTTCTATTTTCAAGGAGATTTCATGTTCTTGATGTGGAATTTATAAAAAGTCTAAAAAACTTAAATTTTAGCTTTTGAATACATTTTATTTTAAGGCTACAAAAGGCTCTCCATAAAGTTTAAGTCACACTTAGAGTTAATTTCAACTTAGGATCTTTGTGAAACACCCCCATGTTTCTCTAACTCGTTATCCACTACAAATTGGAGTCTCCTATACATACACATTGTATGTGTGAGAAAAGTCAACCATGGCAGCCCAATGCTTGTGCGATTCTCCAACAAAAGCAGATAAAGAGTTTAAATAAAATTCTGTAGTTGGAATAAAAAATGAATCATGAAATCTTAAACTTCGCTCCCCAAATCAAAACTCATGAATCTAGTATCCCCTGATAGCACTTATATCACCATATCCTGCCTTGCTCCGTATTATGATGTCACAATCGCTTAGTATGATGTCACAATCGCTTTGTATGATGTCACAATCGCTTTGTTGATTGTTGTTGTTGTTGTTGTGTGTTGTCTAGTTATTTCTCTGGTTTTCCTAACAGGAGGGACAGCTACTACAGCTTCTACCATGACACCGTCTGCTAATACCAATTCACTGGTTGCTGGGCTTACTGGCCTACATAGCGGCCTACATCAGAACCTACAATCAAATACAGGTGTCTTGTCTTTTCTCTTTCTCCTTTTGTTTGTTCATTTGTCTGTATGGTTTGTTTGTTTGTCTGTATGGTTTGTATGGTTTTATTGTTGCATGTATATATACTGGCCTACATAGCGGCCTACATCAGAATCTACAAACAAATACAGGTGTATTGTCTCTTCTCTTTCTTCTTTTGTTTGTAAGATTTGTTTGTTATATGTCCTCGTACATTGTAATTGTCAGTAGTTTTATGTACACTGTATCATGTTTGTGCCTTTTAATTTTGCTGGTAAGGCCACTCAGTTTGTTTGTATGTATGTTCATTTGTTTGTTTTGTTTGCTACTCTTGTACATCTGTACCTTTGGGGTGGAGGTGTTTTTATTTTCTCCCTCTTTGTTTTGTGTATTTGTTTGTCTTGTTTGCTTGTCATTGTTTCATCTTCTTTCTTTGTACTCCATCTGGCAAATGTTCTCTGCTTTTAATATCTCTTTCTTTCCCTTGATTTTGTTTGAGTAATAAGTGTTTGTCACAACTTCTCTATGTATCTGGAAGCTATGGTTGATGTGGGATAAGACTTTTTTCTTTCGAAACATTCTTTCCACTTATGAGATTGATGAAATAAAATGTTCATTTTATAAAAAGTTATAAAATAGTAATTTAAAATTAAAATAAATAAAGAAGTTGCACTAAATTTTGTTAAAAAAATTAAAAATACTGTATCTGACAGTAATAGTGTCACTTTTGAATCTCGTCAAAAAAGTAACAGAACAATTGATTAAGCAATATTTCTTTGTGTCTAGAAAGTTTGTCAAATTTGGAAGTAGTTAATCAAGTTTCAGTATTAAAAGGATTTTTAAAATATATGTTCAGTTTTTTCTTCTATGTTTCCATTGTTTTTCTAACTCCTTATGTTCACTTAGCTAACAGTATTCTGCACGGGATATGTTGCATGTCTAACATTCTTTCATCGATGTTTTATATTTACGTTTTCAAATGTTATATTGACCCTCTTCCCAAAGGCCATATATCTTTAAGCCAAAACATTTGAATTACACAATATTATTATTTTAAAAATATCTTGAAGAAGATAGCAATAAAAGTAATTGGTTCTGGTTAGTCTGTTACAATACCCACAGAAAGAGCACTATTGATAGTGATGTGGATATCCTGGGTAATAAGACCCATTTATATTTTATTTATATAAACTTTCTTGACATGGACACAAATGACAATGCAATTCAAAGAATTCCAATCACCATAATTACAAATTCATCATGGCATTCAATTATGCATTGCAAGTGAATTTTATTTGAATAGAATGTAATAAAATTGATTTAAATATGAGAGATATTATGTGTCTTTTTCTTTTACTATGTTTGTGATGTTTCTCCTTCATCAGTTTCTTGTTTGTTCTTGAATCTTTCTCCATGTTTCTATCCGGCTTAATAAGAAAAAAAGTAAATAAAAGCCTCTCTCTTATACAGGGAACCTTGCTTCATTTGTATGTTATAACAATACGTATTTTCATCATTGGTATTACATAATGTTGCACATAACAGGTTTTGCATCCTTGCTTCAATGCTAGTTCCGCATCCTTCATTATATAATCCTGCAATACATTTCTTTGAAGCATTTTGTGTTATATGATATATATTGCGCACCTGTTTTTCCTCATATATGGATGGTTACTGCATGTTATATTTCATGGACTAATGATTAACGTTTACCCCACAGGATCATGTAGAATACAAACATGGAGCCGATTACAAGTCGCAACCACCAAAAAATATAATTGCTTACTTATCTTATTGACTTAACTTTCCTTGCAAAGATTATATTTGTGTCGTTCTAACCCCATGCATATGATCAGAAATCATTGAGGAGAATATTTAGTTTTCATACTGTACTGTTGTATTGATGATTCTTGATGAAAAAAAAAAAAAATTGGGGTTGAAAATCTGTTTCTTCTTTAATCATGAGAAGTAGGTATACTTGGTACCTGTACAATTTATTGTCAGTTGATGTAGAACTTGATGAAATAAACAAGTTAAGGTTGAAATGACATGGGAATTAAGGTAAATTACAGATAAATCTTGTTTCCGGATGTTACTGATATTGTATTTGACTTAAGAAATTTTCTCTTTCTGACTTACATTAGTGTATGATTATAATAATAAATCTGCATTGCCATATTATAAAAAAACAATCTTATTTCCGCTTTACTCAAACCCAAGCCGTAGAACGCAGAAATTAAAGAGGCAACACTCAATTAATATTTAATCCCATTGGGCTCCTGTTGAAATTCATTTTCATTATAACCATGCTTAACACCAGGTTGACATTATCATTTAATTGCATTTTGATCAGCAGGATTTAAACTAAACTCTATCTTTCTATATTTATATTTTCAGTCAAGAAGCAATCATGCTTTTTTTTCCCCAACTCACTCTTGCTTCAAAATGTCATTTTATAATTATACAATAAGGGACAGAATGTGACAACTCTATATGTACTAAGCATCATTGCATCTTGGTTTGAACATTAATACCTAAATCTGTCATTGCTAATTACATTGCCTCATTGAGAAATATATTTACTTTAATACAAACCTCTCATTTTTGTCTTTTGTACTTGCTTAAAATGATATATTTTTCCATCAATTTGATCATGTTTTGTTTTTGTTTTTCTTCCCCTTGTTCTTGTTTCCCTCTTAAATTTTATCGCTGGCAATCTCAAAAATACCCAAAACCCTCTAAACGCAATCAAAACTTGGAAACAGGTCATTCTGGAATGGGTTCAAACCCATCGCTAGGAGGATACAGAGGATTACCAAAAGGTTTTAATCAAAATCACTACTTTGTCGTTTGTGTGTGTTTGTGTGCTTTCATTGTTTTGTGCATTTTGTCAGTGTTTGATGTATTTATTTATGCTCCTGATTAACACCATGTATATGCAGACAAACAGGCTTGTAATCTACTAACTCAATTAAACCAGACAGTAGGTCTAATTCATGTTTAACATATTCAATTCAATTCTCATTTATTTCATTCTCTGTTAAATATTACATTGATACAAAAGATACAAAATAATTCATAAACAAATTTAGAAAATGAAATGGGGAACTACATAAATAAAGCCTGTAGGCCTTGTACAAGTTCCCAAAGCATTTGTAGCAAAATGTAAAGCAAAGATAACAAACAAACAAAATAAAAAATAAAACACATTAATAAAAAAATATATATAAAAAAAGGCAAAACTTGGTTTAACTTTCATTGTTAAACTTGACTTAAGATTGAGCCTAAAACAAAATCATTGAATTTTAAAAGTAAATTACAGGCTTTAATGTTAATCATTGTAAGCTTTATTCTTTTTATTTTTATTGTTTCAAATTTGTTGTTGTTTAGTCTTATATTTTATCTGCCGATAAGATTTCATTCATACTCGCTCTCTTTTGTTGTCTCTTTTGTTTCTTCAAAATTCAATTTGTGTTGTATTAGTTTTCTTCACCATTCCCTTTATACATGTAATGCAGATGTTGATTATTAGTGTCCTCATCATCATCAACCATTAGTGCTTGAAAACGATCATTTATACTTTGGTGATAACTGGTTCCCACTTCTGGACTATTTTCACATCGAAGTAATTATCATCTTCATTGATTATCTTTCCATCATCATAATTACCATCATCATCATAATCACCATCTGCATCAGCATCATCATCACCACCATCATCATCATCATCCTCTTCATTGTTATCAAATTCATTATCACTAGCATCATCACCATTTTCATCATCATAATCATCATCTTCGTCATAATCACCATCTGCGTCATCTTCATCACCACTACCACCCTCTCCATCTTCATCAAATTCATCATCAAATTTGTCATCTTCATCATCTCCGCCAATAGCTCATGCATGTTTGTGTCATTGTTGGTCATCTCTCATTCACTCCTGTGATAATCAGTTACAAAAATATTCTTCTTCTTTTCCTATTTTACTCTCACTCTAAATTCTTCTTCTTTTATTAGATCTATTTATTTTTCCTGTCCCGATTTGTCATCATTTTTCTATGTGTTGATATTTTGTTCATATTCTGTTTCCATTATCCGACTTCCTGTTACATCCCCCCCCCCCCTCCTCATTGTATTTTGTAACTATTAGTGGTCAGTACTACATAATAGCCTTCTTTACCATTTGTGTTATAAACTTTCTGTAATCTTGTTTTCAGCACATCTCGATGCACCTTTTTGATTATTTGACAAATGCATTTTGCACCCTTCCTTTACCCTTCCCCTTCCTCTGTAGCACCATCACAACCAGTTCTTAATAATCACTGTGTCATTAATATTGCAACTCTGTATTAAAAGCTATTATTATTTCATGATGATGTCTTTGAAATAAAAACACATAGTCTGACAAAGTGGGGTTGATCTGTTATCCTCATCTACAATCTTGCAGTTATAATATGCCCATCAAACCATTGCACCCTCCTTTACCCTTTTACCCTTTTTATCCCCCTTTTACCCTTTTTATACCTTTTACAGCAATGCCTTTCTTCTCATCAGATAAAATAGGTATTCCCAGTTCAACTTTTATGATTCTTATATGATTAAGTTCATAATAATAATAATAATAATAATAGTTGGTTCTTGTATAGTGCTCATGTCTGTCAGACTTGACACTCTTGGCGCTCCTGCTTGTATTTTCTTAATCATCTATCAAGACTGCTTTTCTTTTCAATCCTCGTTTCTCTATTTGGAGTGTTTTGAACATTTATATGTTCAGGAAATAAACTGGTATATGATTTTGTTTTGTTCAATATTCTGTTGGTTTGTTAAAGATTTTAAGCATTTGCCCTTTGTGTGATGTGCTTCTAGGTTATGTCTCTTTCTGCATCAGCATTTAAATTGTTTAAATATAAGGTTGAGTTCTGGGAAGAGGTGAAAAATAATTTGTGAGCGTCATTATTGTTATTATGCAAATGTGGAAGAACATCAGATAAAACATGTTCCATGGAAAGCATGGCTCTTCAAATGCTTTCATATGCTAAATATGGCATGTAACATCGTAAAAATCGGGACGGATTTTCACACCACGTGTTCGTGTAGTCCCATATACATCTTTCTGTGTACATTGCTTGTAACTTTACCAAGACTTGGCCAAATTTCTTATCATTTTGATGATTCCAGAACCTTGCAATACACACAAATACTTATATGCTAGATGATCAACCTTTTCTGGTCGATTCCACAATGTTTCTTTCACAATGCAATCATCGCATGACCAGAACTCAACTTCATCTTTAAGTGAGAAGGTTATTGACTCCATGTTATAGTATATGGAAGCTGAAGCCCTTCTGGCACTCAGCTGATGAATTATTCTTGTGTATTGTCTGTTTGGAGCCAAAAGGGTGTTAAAGATAAACTTAAGTTCTGGTAATGATACAAATTAAATTCTTACAGAATCCAACATAACTTACACTAAATGTTCAAGATTACAAATAAATGACACATGCCAAACTATTTTGGTAGAAAATGTATAGGAGTAATGAGCATAGAAAGATAAGGAAATCAGGGTAAGTAGGCCCGACACCTTGTGTTTAACACAGGTCATTGTGGTTTTTATTGAAGAAGGTGCCCAGTAAGTTTGTGTGCGTTTTGTTATTATTTCACTGGTTCAAACAACCAATCTACTGCAGGATAAAACAATCCAGAAATTTTCTCTAAAAATACGATTCCCATACCAGAGCTCAAGATGAGCTTTAATCTCATGAACTTTATTACAGAGTTAACACCCTTCTGGCTCTTAACAGACGATATACTTTATTGAGAAGCAAAATGGCTTCAATTCATATCATTCAACACAGAGTTTACTCCTCTCTGGCTTCTAGTAGATAATACAGTATATCTTGCCAATATCCCCAAAAAGAAAAGTTTTACGAAGCCAGTACTCAACTGCATCTTTATCTTTGTTCTCTCCCTCCCTATTAGGAGCAGGAACCAACACGACGCAGAGTATGACGGGACTAACAGCTGGACTACAAGGACTAGCTGGTATGTGGTGTTGACCTGCGTTAAACTAACACTAACCTGACAAACCTGGAATGATTTCATTGTGTTTTGTTTTGTTTCGCTGCCTGCAATTCCTCCTTTATGTTTATTTGTTTTATTGTTTTATTTTTATTGTGTTGCTATTCACTGGTTGGGCTGCATTGGTCTCAGGCTGGTAGAGGTGTTTGTTTGTCCGGGGAAACATAAGAATAGCTAGCTCTGAGAGAGTTAATCCTGCAATTAAAACAATAGATAGAGATTAAAATGATAGAGGTAAAACAATAGATAGAGATTAAAATGATAGAGGTAAAACAATAGATAGAGATTAAAATGATAGAGGTAAAACAATAG
>JARBES010000121.1:723908-735180 GCA_030265145.1 Strongylocentrotus pallidus
TTGACTTGTTGGTTTATCAGTCACATATACCAAAAGATCAACAATAATTTTGTTGTATCTATAGGCTTACGTCATATGAATTTTGTTCACAAATAATCAAATAAAAGCTTTGAATTAAAATATAAATGCCCTAAACCTAAATCAAATGCACTTTATTTGATTAGATACCAGGACTTTGTCCTGCTAATAACGACTCGCTGGATGCAACAACATTATTGTCGCAAAGATAAAAAGCATAATTTTCCTTCTTCATTAAGCTTTAGAGAATGAAGAGTGAAGTGCTTCTTCATGCATGTGTGTTTGTATATTGCATGGGAGCAGTATATATATATATGTTGAAGATGAGAGAGAGAGAGAGAGAGAGAGAATGACAACTAAATTCAATATTCCCTGTACCATACTTTATGCTTTTGAGTACTAGTAACGAAAGAAAATGAGATTAAAGGGTACCAATTGCATACAAAATTCATTTGTGTACAGCTAGTTGGTATGAAATCAACTTAAAATAAATCTTGTCCTGGCATTCTATAGGTCAACAGGTCAACAAACGATAACATAAAACCTCCTACGGACGAGGGGTCTAGCCCCGTGAACACCCTACTGTATACAAATGTATTCGAGTGCTTCGACTAGTAAACTCTACCCACAAATCACTTTTTTATCATGTTTACCGATAGTGTATTCAAACTTGCAATATCCTTTTTATACAAGTAATATTATAAAGTTTTGACTAATGTATAGCAACAAGGACCACCCCCCCCCCCCTACCACCATTTTTTTTTTAATTATGTGATTGGTACCCTCTATTTTTGTATAATAGAATGCATGAGATATGACCAGCCTCTGAACAAGCATATACATATTACGTAGAGGAGGGGGTGGGGGCATTGCAGAGTGTTTATACATAAACAGGTGAATATATATAGTCAAATGACATATAAACTACAAACAGCTGGGTTTTCAACTTCTCACTCCCACCTAAAGAATGCCACTATTGACAAACCTAAAGATAACACCTTGCATGATACAGTGTATTGTCCGTTTGGAGCCAGAAGGGCATTAACTCATATCATTTTTCACAGAGTTAACACCCTTCTGGTTCCAACAGAACAAGTATTCAATGCAGTATTTTTAACAGCAATTTTCTCCAAAAAGAGGTTATTTGATTCCATGACATACATGTACTACAGCTAACCTGGTCAAATCAATTTACAATGCTTGGTGAATTAAAGGCAGAAGAGTACAGGTGCTGACAGAGATGCTACATTATGACAGGCAATAGATAAATCAGCCCATGTCTAGCACTAAAAAGGATGTTGCCTTGTTATGTAACAATTTGTACATACTGTAGAGGAGAATGAGAATGAATGATGATGGAGGGAGGGGGGGGGTCAGATACAGATAGCTGAAGACAGAGGAAAGGAAAGGATAGAAGAAAATTAAAGCAAGAGGAAGAAAAGGGATAGAATCAAGGAGCTCAAGATAACCGCAACTGTAAAAAGGAGAGAGTTAAAATGAGAAAAGAGGGGGTGAGAGGAAGATACAAATATTGAAGATACAAATATTGAAGAGAAAAAGAGAGAATGGGAGGGGGGGGGGGGGAGCAGGGTGGGAGATAATTGGATGGATAATGGAAGAGGGAGAGTAAATGAGAGAGTGGGTGAGAGAAAAGAGAGAGAGAGAGAGAGAGAGAGAGACAAAAAGGCTGATAGAGGATGAGATATATATATTTTGTAGAGAGAATGATCATCATCCTGCGACAGGAGTGTCAAGTTGACAGATATGGCGCTTTACAAATGGCCACTTTATCATTATTATTATAGAAAAAATATTAGAATGGTTGATATATCTTACTATAGGAGAGAAACAGAGAAAATGGGAGAGAGAAAGAGAGATAGATGAGAGAAAGAGAGAGAGAGAGAGAGAGATTTAAAAAAAAAAGGCTGATAGAAAATGAAATATATATATTTTGAAGGAAGAATGATCATCATAGACTGGTTGATATATCTTACTTGAGTCTTTCTTCCTCTAAGAATGCCACCAGGGCATCTCGTTGTTCTACCACCTCCAGCATCTCATCTAAGAGAAGCTTCTCCTGGTCTCGGTCAGTAGACGACTTCTTCCCTTCTAGAGAAATCAAAATAAGGCAAGGGTGAGAGTTAGTTTTCCTATTATTAAATTATCCACTGTCTTATATCCTTGTACAGTCAAACCTGCTTTAGTGACCACCTGTCTACACAGACAACATTTTTTGTTTCCATTGAAATTGGTTTCTCATTGAAACATGTACTAAAGGAACCTGTCAACAAAGAACACCTGTCTACAGAGACCACTTTTTGTGTTTCCCTTTGGCGGTCGTTATAGACAGGTTTGACTATATCACTTAACAAAAAAAAAAAAAAAAAAAAAAAAAAAAAAAAAATGTTTTTTGCTATCTCTTGTTGGGCCATGAGGAGAAAACAGGCATATTATTAGATACAGGTTGAAATATTATTTCCTGTTTTAGAAGGATTTTTTTTTTTTTTAAAGATTTATAAATAAGGGATTTTGATATGACAAATTACCCGATGAAGAAATGACTTTTAAAATAATTCATGTACATCTCAACTTAACATATGTCAACCCTGACAATGTGTAAACTATTACTACAGGCTAATACTTCTTGATATAATATCTTTATCCTTTTCATTACAAAATTAATCTGAAAAAATTTATGTTCAACTCTTCAACTCTACATATGGAAATTGAGGGGAATCCCCAAGATATTCTGCTCACCTCCTACTGCCATGATAAGCCTCAGCTCCTGCTCCAGTTGACTATGACGATCTTCTAGCTCTAGCTCCCTCGCTTGAACCATCAGCTCCGTCTCAAACCGGACCAGGGCATTCTTCTCATTGACTAGACTGAACCATTCTTGCATGAGGGTGGTTTCATCCACACCTTCGGGAGCTGAGGGACGATGGGGGAGGGTTAATTGGGGAGGGGTGGGTCGTGTTAATGTGAAGTGGTTATTAACATTAGATCGTTTGTTCATCAGGCATGTTAAAATGAGGTAACATGCTTTATCTACATTCTCATGATGCTTTTAAGATACTTTTTTTCTGCATTTCTGAAATTATTCATCTTACTGTCAAATAATATTTCTGATGCTAAACATTGATCAGGGTCCTGTTTCATAAAACTTGTTACAATAAGCTAGTGAAATGATGGCATTTGATTCACTGAGAGCAAACTTGCCATAGAAATTTAGCGTTTGTTAGTGATAATAAGTTTCATGAAACAGAGCCCAGAACCAGTGTATATTCTATCATAAATTATAATCCATGTCTAACTGAGCATATATTTTAGCATAAAATTCAGATGAGCTTTCTATCAATCTCTCTTAGCTTCTTATAACCTTCCTTTCAGGTCAACACCAATAAATACAAAAGGAGATAGGTTGAGTATACATCTGCTATTCCTGATAAATTCATTATTCTTGTAGCATATCTTATCAAAACAAAATGTATCAAGATTCCTGAGATGCTAATGCAAGCGTACTTCCTCTCCTCAATAAATTAAATGTTGTGCAAAATCAAATCTGGGCTCTGTATCACAAAGCTTAACAACTGATCGTAAGATCAATCGATTGATGCAACAAACTGATTGTACATAGTATTCAAGTTCAAAATGGTCTGTAAATATCTAGACTATCCCTGCTTTCATTTCTCCTTTAAAAGGGGAAAGAAGCAGATACGAGGCTTAGTCTAAATATTTCAGACTAAATTAAATTCACTTTTATTTAGTCTAATGTATGCATCTTACTAGAAGTCAAGACAATAGATGCATTAATGTTATAAGAATGTTACTAGCATTCATCCAAGATGCGTGCGGATGACTTACTTTCTTCGCCCCGAAGCGCCCTCTCTGCGGCGACCCCACGGTTCTCCAGCTCCCGCTGTTTGACCTCTACTTCCTGTAGCTGACGTTGGATCTCCTGGGCCAAGCGATGGCGCTTGAGCTGCTGCTGGTGGTGCTGACGACGAGCTTCCTTCTGGACTCGCTTAGTCAGACGGGCGCTAAGCTCCTCCTCCTCCATCTTCCTCTTCTCCTGATTGGTGAAATGAGAGAGAGAGATAGAGAGAGAGAGAGAGAGAGAGAGAAAGAGGGAAAGAGAGAGAGAGAGTGAGAGGGGGAGGGAGATAGAGAGAGGAAGAGAGAGATAGAGAGAGAGAGAGAGAGAGAGAGAGAGATAGAGATAGATAGAGATAGAGAGAGATAGAGAGAGATAGAGAGATAGATAGAGAGAGGGGGAAAAAGAGAGATAGATAGAGAGAGAAAGAGGGGGAAGAGAGAGAGAGTAAGAGAGATAGATAGAAAGAGATAGAGAAGAGGCATTTAAAGAGCAAGAAAAAGTAAAGAAAAGAACAAATGAAGAACAATCAGTATAAATTCATGCTTTTTATTATCAAAATAATCATTGTCAGGTTTACATTCCTGAAAATTGATTTAAAAAAAAAGAAACTATAATACACACATGCTAATGATATGATCCAGAGAAGAACAAAATACTGTAGGTTTTCTGTGGAAAATGCCAAAAACATTTTGAATATGAACTTATTCTGTGGACAATTATATTCCTTCTACTTCGAGCCTACATTATGTATTTCAATATTTATTATCATGCGCTACACATCGCCACTTACAGGGATGTATGCTCAGGATTAGCGGTAATATTTTGCAAGAAAGTGGCAATACAAATATGTATCGCTGAGAGCCATTTAGAGCAAGAAAGGTCCTTCCTCCCTGTATACATAGTGCCTTGTGTAGGTTTCATAAATATAATCTTTGTAACTCCACAATACCTGGGCCCTGTTTCATAAAAACTTGTTTTTAATAAGAAGCTACATAACTGTTATAAGCTACTGAAATTGTGGCATTTGATTGACTGAGAGCAATTATGCCATCAAATTTTAGCATTTGTTATTGATAACAAGTTTTATGAAACAGGGCCCTGGTCTGACTACTGTAAGTAGTTATATTCTACTCTAATAACTCCTTGCTTGGACAGAGTAGTGTTGCATCGTCAGGCAAGACTTTGGCAAACAATTACAGTTCAGCATTTGCTCCAATTTTCTGCTTATTTTGTGCTTACAACGGCATTACATTTTGACAGTTCTATAAAATTTTGGGTAGCAGAAAGTCATAATAGTTCATAATATTTTCTACTCATAACTGCAACACAATTCTATAGAATATGGAATATCTACCAACTTGAGTGAAAGAAAGACATCTCCATGCATATGTTCAAATGATTCAAGAGGGAATTAGGTTCCTTTTGATACTAAATCATGCACATCATATCATGCCCATGATACTAGAGGTGGATGGACAATAATGCATGCATTGAACATGATCTTAAGAAGAATTGGTATAAGCAGTGTTAGGATCAGGGTTGGAAGTGAGGATAGGTTGAGTAAAATATGGCTTTCTTTCTAAGAAAAATCGTCCACTGCAAGAGTACGTATAGACATCCATTTTTGTGGCAAGAAATTTCTTTTGTAAATGTCTTAAGTGTTTGCTGTAATAGATAGCAGCACGAGACTTTTGAAATCTCAACCATTTCTCAAAATTAGCAAACTTTTTTGTGTACCGGTTATGCAAATGTTTCTGGTTTTACAACAGGCATGCAGTAAAATGAACTCACGTTCTTTCCATGTCATCTATTTAAGTCACATACAAGGGTAAAAAAAATCATGGATTTAGGCAGAAGGTTGTATAACAAAATGCCCTGGCAGCGATTGCTCCGTGATCTATTTCATATGCTAATCAAATTCATTATTTGAACCATGCTAGAACCCTGAACTGAACACTATACCTAACCCTAACCCTAATCTTAAATAATTTTGATGAGCAATCCTTCCCAGAGCATACATGTATGTCGGAGCACTCAGAATAGATGCAGAAGGGCTTAAATGCAAGAATTCCTCATAGTTACAAGTGTATATTTTATTCACAAGTTCCCTCGTCTAACGCATAATATATATAGATATGCCCTTTTGCCAAGCCGACACAACCAATTTGCAACAAACAGCGTATAGTAAGGGGGCTTTAGCTCTGCCTAAGTTAACATTTTATTCACACACATGCAAACAAAAACAATTTGTATATTAACACTTCTGTTAGGAAATGTCACTGAAGAAGATGGGACTGTCTAATAAATACTACGATTGAAAGATCTTTGAATTCATATACAAATTTTGGTCATTTGGTAAAGACATCAATGGTTTTCTTACACATACAATGTCAATCTACTTGATCATGCATGGATCTACTTCCTCTCATATGTGTAAGTTATTTGTAAAAAGGAAACTTTTTGAAAAGCTACATTAAACCCTAAATATTGCAGGAAAACATTAAGAGCTCTGAATTCATAAGTTCACGTAGCAGGAACAAAGTTCATACATCATTTCATAAGAAAAGCACATGCAGTTTGCACAATAGAGGAACTATAGAAGTTAGAAACAGAATTAACAAATGCAAAAATGCCGTATCAGAATTAATTCTAAAGAGATATTTTAGTTGTCCATGAAGATTGGATATACATGCTTGGGTATAACAGAAGGCATAAAAGGGTTGGTTAATTTTTTGTTTCCAATTTTTTTCTGCAGGATAACAGTTATGACACTTTACTGGGTTAACGACAGACAGAAGCTTTTAGAACCATAGGATGGCATAGGGTTTACAAAAAACTTGGGAAATACATTATCAAAGCATCACTATTAAGGGTAGTTTGAGGTAGGGAAGGATTCAACAAGCAAGATAGGTAGACAAAATGCAATTGCTTTTCAGCACATTACAGATAGAATTATAAGCAGCATTTTGTAGAAAAAAAATCAGAGAGGATATTTAATGCACAAATAAAAGGGTAAAGACAAGGTTGGAATGGAATGTCAATTGTTAGAAAGTACTGCGGACGGGTTTTGATGAAACAAATAGACTCCAATCGATTTAAATGGGGATTAGGTTGGGTTTGAACTATATGCATCTAAAGAGGGTATGTCTTGAGTGTTCATGATGGAGGAGGGCAAGTTCATTCTTAGATACAGGGATGGGCAGCATGCACAGACAGGGAGGGAATGGTACCTGTTCTTGTCTGGCAGTCTTTTTACTCAAAGCCTGATAAGAAGATAAGACATAACATGTAGATAATTCTGAGATTAGATAACAGTCTCTTCTGACACACTCCAAGAAATTCCACAGAAAAGGGGAAAGGGCAGAGAGTAACACAGAGAGGGGGAAAGATGATAGAGAGGGAAGGAAATAGAAAGGTATAGAGAGAGGGAGAGAAGGAGATAGAGAGAGAAAGAGAGAGAGAGAGAGAGAAGGTACACACTACACAGTAAAGATGTTACCAATTTTCTCAACTCAGAACACAAAAGATCAGCAATGCTTTTATAATATCTACTCAGCAGACAAAACAATCTGAAACAACTAATTCAGAAGAAAAAAAAAGTTTCAAAAATGACAGAAGAAAACCGAGCAATGAATGCTAATGTGTCCTCTCATAAAGTTCTATTGTATTCTACCAAATTGACTAAGAGACACTGTACTACCGGAACATGTACAGATACACATCCAAAATATCTATCGCTGGCCGAATAAGGAATTCTTTAGACACAAACCAATCAGTGTAAGTGGGTGCTCAATTCAAAATTTGAAAAACATTTGTAAAAAACGTCTGACTATTGCTCTAAATTACAAATAGGCTACTACAAAATAGTAAATGACTGCGAAAGTGCTTAAGGGCAAAAGAATAGTCTGCTATGTCAGTCTAACCAACAAGGCTGACACTAGACCAATAACATACTGAACAAAAATGACCCCCATGGCCAAAAATTGATTTGGCGGAGCAACTGAGACAGAAGGGTATGAAAACTATATTCGCAAAAAACTCAGACCAAGAATGATCAACTAATTCTAGAATACTAACACATGTGCTGTGTATAACTTTATAGCAGACCTGCCAACCTCTGGAGTTCAAAAACTGTATTCTTTAGTCCCAAAAGTTGTATTTTACTGACAAAAGTTGTATTCTTGAAAATAAACATGGATTGTTACGCCGATCAATGCCTCTTACAGTTTCTACCTACAGGAAGTTTTTTTTTTTTATTGGTCATTGGTTGAATATGCATGCCATCACGACTGGTGTGTTCGATGAACCAATGAACATCCCCAAATTGCCGATGTGAGATGCTTGCAGGATACTTTACAGGACAGAATAGACATTTTGCCATTGAAAATGGCGGACGCACACACAAAATATTAATTTTAAAAAAATATTTAAAAAAAAAAAAAAAAAAAAAAAAAAAAATCGTTTTTTTTATTTTTTAAATCGTATTTTATTAAGGAAAATCGTACTGTCCTATTTGCTTCTAAAAATCGTACTAAATACGACTAAATCGTACTGGTTGGCAGGTCTGTTATAGTAACAGTACAGATAACCTGAGTTCTTTAGGCAACTGTTTATTTCTATTTGTGCATTATGTGTAACAAAAAGATTGAGAAAATTATTACAGCTGACATTTAATACTTAATTATGATCAAAATAAATAAAATGCTTACATATTTATTTGTCTAGTTTGAACTGAAAGAGCATCATACTAGATCTACATGTCTATAACTCTGTTACCTATGACTACGCCTTCTACCACAGACTGTTACTACTAATTAAATAAAAATTCTACACTATTTTCTTCTATTGACACTTATACACGTAACTATAAAATAATATTTAAGATCCACGCTGAATGCTATTTCAACACATTTCTATGTTAATCCATATCACAATCAACCATACTATCATTAGTCTGAACATAATGCCGTAGAATGCACAACATTTCTTAGTCATTGTTTTTTTGAATTTTTGTTGCTAATTTCAAGGAGATAAAACTAAAAAAAAGCAATTAAAACTCTTTGAAAATGAACTTTGGCAAATTAGGCAAAAACAAAAACCCACAAACCAAGAGAACGTAAAATAAAAATAAAAAAGAATACTGAAACATATTTCGAAATAAATGAATAGCTAAATATAAAAATTATAAATAGCTGAACAAAAAATAAATAAATAAATGAATAAACAAAACAAAAACTGCAATAAAATCAAATGAAAATCACAGCAATATATCCCTTCATTTTTTTCTACTTCCAAAAAACCCAAAGGCAAAGCCCTTAAAGCCACACAGCACAAAAACAAGATAACCAGTAAAATAATATAAGGTCAAACAAAACAAACAGCAATCATAAAATCAGGCTAAAAAAACATAAAATACACTACCTCCTTGGTAGATGTGAATAAGTGGTCCAAACAAGTCGCAGAAATCATTGAAAAAAGAGGAAAATAATAGATTAAAATTAAAATCTATCAAAGATTAAAAAATAGATATTAAGTACTTAAGTTATTATAATAGCTCTCTGACATAGCGATGTAATACTAAAAACCAAAACTTGTTTAAAGTCTTATGACTCACACTGAAAAATATAGTACCGGTAATTAATCTAATATTCAATGTATCAGAACTGACATCTGGTTATAGTTTACATTTTTCATGTATACCCTCAGCGAAATGGACACAGCACTTTACAAATAAAACCCTTATATTGTTATTGAAATACATTACTGTAAAGATAATAAAAAAAATTCTTTAAAGTCTCTCATAAAAGTTATTAGAATAGAAAAATAGAAAACAAAAATGTTACAAATTACAAATCTTCTGAAACTTATCAATGTTATAAAGAAAAATAGAAAAATAGGAAACAAAAATGTTACAAATTACAAATCTTCTGAAACTTATCAATGTTATAAAGAAAAATCATATGCAATTAATTTTTAAATTCTTAAAAAAAAGAACAAAAATAAGAAGATATGTACCAGTGCCATGAGAGAGAGAAGGGTTAGATTTGATTAAATTCAAAGTTTTCCCAACATATTGATGTCTCCAAAAGAGTCTAAATCCTGAACTATACATTCTATCTAACAGTCAGGTTTAGCCTAAAAACAAGAACACACTAAAACTTATTAGCCAGGTCCAACATTGTACAGGTTGAAATGATATTAGTGAATATTTAGGTAGGTCTAACTCCTAGCTCTAAATCTGTACTATAACTGTCTAGGGACTGACTAGAAACATAAAACTGAATCACTTGAACACATCAGCCACACGTTGTCACGTTCATGTATTTACATAATATACACTGTACATGAACATTACATTCCCCTTACAGATACTTAGCTAAAGAAATGAGACCAAACGATGACAAAACTTTCTTTAAAAAAAGGATCTGCACATAGTAGATTGAAGGGCATCATCCTGATTTGCATAAAACACCGTACATTTAAGAAAGGTAATGTTAGGGGAACAAAAACACCCCTCCCCCCCCCCTCCCAAAAAAAAAAGGAAGAAAAGAAATGACAATGGGCAGTTTTTATAAAATGATATAAATAAAGAAAACTTAAACTTAAGCCATTCCCATTGAGCTACATATAGACTAAAACAACGAAAAAGAAGCCCATATTTCATGCTACGCTTACTCAAACTTATCATTGTTATTCTTTGTTGTATATTTATTTTACACAAACTTCTACATCAAAAGATCTCATTGAATTTGCCCCACTAAATCAATGAATAATACATTTCATAGATGTGGTAATAAATGATAAAAACAGGAGTGAGTATACAAGTAGGAAAGGAAACAAAAAACATGAAGGGAAACATTCAAAGAATGAAATTGGTAATGAAAATGACAGAAAATGTTGGGATTTTATTAAGTTTAGGGGTAAGAGAGAGAGAGAGAGAGAGAGAGACACACACACACACACACACAAAGAGAGAGACAAAGAGGCAGAGACAGAGAGACAAAGGGAGACAGAGAAACAAAGGGAGACAGAGAAACAAAGAAAGAGAGACAAAGAAAGAGAGACAGAGACTGAGGATGGGGGCTCATGTGGGATGGGTTAACACTTGTTTTCTATCATCCCTAAATTCATTTCAAACAAAACCTGCTGTCCCATAATGATTGAACCTCCAGTTCGCCAATGAAATTTAAATAGTCATCATCAAGACAATAATACAGAACACAAACGGACTACAATATGATACTGCAGCATGCATTCTGAAGAGGAAAAAAAAACACCCCAAAACAAAACATATAGGTAAGAGGTTTGTACAGACATGGCAACAAATTATAAACATAAAAAACTGTGCAAATGAGCGTATATATGAAATATAATTAG
>JARBES010000121.1:765603-784227 GCA_030265145.1 Strongylocentrotus pallidus
AAAGACAGAGACAGAGAGAGGGGGGGGGGCAAAGGGAGAGGGGGGAGTAAGAGGGAGTGACGCAGAGGGACAGAGGGAAGGAGGAAGTTGGAGAAGGGGAGTTGGGGAGATGTGAGAAATGTAAAGTGACATATAACAGGTAGCAATATTACATATAGTGTCTATTTTGGGATTTGGAAGAGGGGTAGAGGGAGTGAGGCAGAGAGAGATGGGGAGTAAGAGGGAGGAGTAAGAGGGAGGAGTAAGAGGGAGGAGTAAGAGGGGGCCTACAAGAGATTCAGAGTTCAGAAGGGGAATAGAAACAACTGTATGGAGTGAAGGGGGAGGATAAAGAGGAGTTAGGAAGAAACAGAGGAGATGTGAGAGATTATCAGAAGGGGACAGAGAGCAGGGGTCATGAGGAAAAGAAAGGAAGTAAAATAAGATAGGATAGAGGAGAGCGGGATAGCAGGAGAGATGATAGAGATAGAGAGAAAGAAAGAGAAAGAAGGAGAAAGAGAGAAAGAGAGAGGGGCTCCAGAGAGAAAGGGGCATGAAGGGGGAGAGCAGATGAGGGCAAGAGAAGGGATGAGGGGGCAAAGATAAGGGGAAAGCAGATGAGGTAAAGGGGAGAAAGGGAAGGGAAGGGAAATTATGTTACCCCCTTAAAAACACATGTGAGGTGCATGAACATCAACAGTAAATGAAAGTCTTTTCTTGAATGCCCCAAGCAACAAACCACAATCACTCACAATGAGGCACCATCTTGAATCCCAAGATCTAGGCTATTGAATGTGACAGAAGCAATGGGGGCATTTTGGAGTAATAGTGACAAGCACAATGAGGTTCCCCTTTTATGCAGGTGGTCCACTGATCAAAGCAATATTGATAATTCCCCTGCTTAGACGATGTAAAGGAAGGTTTTTAACCTACAAGGGGAGGCGACAGATCTTTCCAAAAATTATTGTCATGTCTGTGAACCAATTACAATTATCTGACATACATGTAGCCTTAGAGGTCTGTAAATAACTCTTAGAAGAATGTTCCATTTGCCAAATTCAAATTCTATATAATTTCTAATTTATAAAAAAAATCAATAATTATACCTAATGTTTATCCCATTCAGTCCAAATTTTCACCAATTTTCTCTCTCTTTGGTTTCTACTTTTCTCACACAGCAACTTGTGATCCAGGTTCATTTTTTTCTTCTGATTTCATCCAAACTTTCAGCATTTCCTTTCCTGATGTACTATAGTGTAACTTGTAATCAAGGTTAGATATCCTTATCAGTTATCCCTGTCGCAGCACTAATATTCTTTGGAAAGACATTAATCTACAATTGCCACAATCCACTAGGTGAAGTAAATGGTATACCTGGCAGGAATTAGTACCATGAAATGCTAGAGCGCCGTAACAGCAGCCATGCTAAAGCCAGGTAATAATTATGGAGCACCAGGAGTGTAAATGTGTCAGACAAGAGCGCTATATAAGACTTAACTATTATTATATTATTATTGCATTTTTAGTCATGTATCTCTCCTCTCCCTACCTTCAGAATAACACCTTTGGCGAGTAGACTCTGCTTCTTAGCCGTCATCACAAAGTAATGCGTCTCGTCCTTGTAGTAGACGATGTTCTCCAGGTCGATTCCTGTCGATTCTCGTAGATCCATGAAGAACTTTTGGTTGAAGATGAAAGCGACGCCGCTGATCTCCTCGACGCTTGCCTCCTCGTTGGACTTTCGGTTGATGAAGTTTGCTGTGAGGGCGATGGCAAGCTTCCCTCTGAACTCCTTCCTCTTGAAACCTACGAGAATCATGACAATCATAAGAACGTCATCAATAATATCAATAAAAAATATAAAAAATAATGGCAGTAATAGTAGAAATACAGTGAAACCTGTCTGTAAAAACCTCTCAAGGGAAACATGGAAAGTGGTCTTTATAGGCAGGTGGTCTTTATGTACAGGTTCCCTTTAGTACCGGTTTCAATGAGAAACCATATTCAAGGGAAATGAAAAATGTGGTCTTTGTAAAAGGTGGTCTTTCTATACAGGTTGTCACTAAAGAAGGTTTGACTGTATTATTATTAGCATCATCATCATCATCACAGCATCCTTCCTTTTATAAATATGCATTTCTTGTCATATCCAGTTTTACTTCATATTTGAACCCTCATTTAAGACTATTTCAAACACATTTTATTGTTGATTTGAATGGATGAGATCACCCTCGTTAGCAGTAGCCCCATGTATTGCATTGGGATTTGATTACACATGGCAGTATTACGCCATGCTTGGGAATTGGAGGCTGATGCAATACCCCCACTGGATATCCACAATACTAACCTTGGCAACTAATGACAGAATGTTGGCAAACTACAGACATAAAACCTTTCACTTTGACCTGTATTCAAGTCGACCTACTTCTTATGTATATCCCAAGGTAATAACTGTACACAGTCTTCTCCATTTTTACTTTAGTACGACTGTATTTAAAAAGCACCTCCCCATGAAATTTTCTTGAAGAAAAAAAAGTGTTATACATCTTGAATAAATTTCAAATGCATGCCCCAGGGAGTTATGCATGCATTTATCTTGTAATATATACATGTATCTACATGTACATATTTCATTTGATAGAATTACATAGGAGAAACTGTCAAAAAGCAAACTGCCTGTGACTGCTCTTTTAAAAAAGAATACTGTTTCAGCATGCATACTGCATAGGTTCTCATTTTGCAGATATGGATATGTGAGCTTTATGAATATTGTCATTATTATTATTATTATAATTATCCAAAAACAAAATATTTCAGAAACATGTTTACCAAATGATAATTACTGGATATATCTTAATTGACCTGCGCCCTACATTGAAGATAATCAGAGGCATATTTTCAATCTAAGGACTTTATTACTTTGTCCATCATTTTCACATTTAAGCATGACTAGCAAAGTAGCAGTGCATAACAGAGAGGGAGGGGGGGGGGGCTTATACTATTTAAGGCATGACTTTAAGATAACAACGCTTCTGAAAGATGAAAATGTAATTTTATGTTAATTTCTTTTTTGATTGAAAATATCTTTCATCAGAAATCAGCTCAAACAATACGTATAACCCTTCTTGTCTCAACCTGTTGGATATGCTATGATTTTGGTATGTCATGCAGTTCACATCTAGGCTTCAGCTTGATTTAATCATTAGATTAGTATTCAACTGATCTGCCTTTTTAACCATGAAGAATTTAGAAAACTACTACAGAAACACTCATGGAACAAGCATTCTCAAATTCCTCAATGTTGCAGAAAATCATTTTCAAACTCAGTGATTTTCAAGTTGCCTGACCTCAAACCTACAAACCCTCAGAATTACACCCTCATGTATAATTAGAAATCCCAATTATTTTACTCCTTTAATTTGCAATTTGTCAACATCGTACATTTAATTTCCTTGAAGAATTTCTAATGCAAATAATCTTGCACCTTCATTTGTGAATCATACACAGCTCTAGAGTAGAGGCCAAAAACTCAGCCAATAAATCACTCCCTTCTCTCTCTCTCTCTCTCTCTCTCTCAATTAGCATCTTCAACAAACACCAGAAATATTTCCTGTCAAACACCATGGTTCAATTCATGGAACGCAGAAGTAGTCCCCTTTCATATTGTTGTATGTGGGTCGGAATAATTGATTATTGTTACAACCTTTTTACTTCGGCAACGTTCTTAATGAATAGTTAGTTATTGGTATTATGTTATCAGTTAAATTTTCTTTTTGTGTTATCATTTCTTATTATATTGTATACACATTTAACAAACTTGTTATATTTTGTATATGTTATATTGCTGAAATGTAATTTGATTTGAATGTTGCAGAAGAAAATAAATTCAATTTAATGATGATCAGACCACATGGTTATTAGACCATATGGTTATTAGACAAAATGGGATAAGACAGAATTAAAATAAAATAAATTAAATAATAGATAAACTGGAATATAATGCTTGAACCAAATGGGAACGGGCCTAACTGGATTTAGACCACTTGATATTAGACAAAATGGCCATTGGACCAAAAGGTAGTGGACAAAATGTTTATTAAAAACATTGATTGGATGAAGGTCATTTGACCATTTTGCTATGTAGACTTTTGGCCCTACTGGTAAATTGACTACCATGATGATTGGCCGAAATGTTGACTGGACCATGCATGGCGGTCAAACTGGATATACCCTAAATGGAGTTGAGCGAACTGGGTTATTGACCCAAGTGACAATGGACCAAACGGCAATTCTCAATTTATTTTGACCAAAATTCTTACAGTAACAAGATTAGGAAAAATTGCTAATTATGGTTCCATAAGGTAAGGTAAAGTGCATCATTTCAAAGATTGAAATAAATCACATTGCATTAATTTATATGGGGATATTTTTAGGGTACAAAACAACTTGGAGTATTATACGGACAGCGCTGTCCCTATATCAAATAAAATGCTTGATGACAAGAA
The DNA here is from genome assembly GCA_030265145.1 of Strongylocentrotus pallidus. NCBI lineage: Eukaryota > Metazoa > Echinodermata > Echinoidea > Camarodonta > Strongylocentrotidae > Strongylocentrotus > Strongylocentrotus pallidus. The sequence continues at coordinate 770,088 of JARBES010000121.1, forward strand.
AAAGCCGCCCATGATCACGGTCAAAATACGAAACTTACCTTCTCTCCTTCTTGCTACTTCTCTCTGTGTTTGTTCATTTCTGAGATACTGAACTACATGTATGTAGGTGAAGAGGTGTCTGAGCAGTATTATCACGATTATCAATCTGTGTGCCTTGACCAATGGACACCGAAGTACATCAAGATGACCATTGCTTGATGCAAAGTGAAGAGGTGTCTGACGAGCATTATGACAACTTTTAATCTGTGCTCCTTATAAGGATACTACCGGTATGTCCCTTTTGCAGCTAACATCAAATTCTGTAGAACTTTGCAGGAATTATCAATATGTCATGTATGTACTATCTGTGAAATATAAACATTAGCAGTGTCCTAGTATTCAAATTATGCAAGGAAACCTGTTTCGTTTTGAGGGAAAATTTTAATTAGTATTGTCTTTCAAATGTCGTTGAAATTTACCAAATTGGGCAAACTACATCAAGTTTTGCGTGATGCAAAGTGAACAGGTGTCAAGCCATCATTATCACCCTGCTAAACCTGTGCTCCTCGACTAACGAGAAACTCGACTACTTTAAGATGACCATTACGTAATACATAGTGAAGAGTTGTTTCACCAACAAGTTTATCGTATAGTGCTCCGTTTTCAAGGAGATACTGAACTACATCAATATGACCGTTGAGTGATGCATAGTGAAGAGGTGTCCAACCATCAGTATCACGCTCGCCAACCGGTGCTCCCCCACAGACGAGGTTTTTAACTACACGAAGATGACCATAGTATGCTGCCGTGTGGAGGGGTGTCTGACCAACATTATCACGGTAATGAACCAGTGCTCCTTTAAGAGCAACAAACTGTTCAACTACAATGCTATGACCATTGCGTGATGCACAGTGAAGAGGTGTCTGGCCATCATTATCGTCCCAATCAACATGTGCTCCTTTACCAACGAGGCACTGAACTACAGCGAAACAACCATTGCGTGATGCAAAGTGAAGAGGTGTCTGACCATTGTTATCAAGATTATCAACCAGTGCTCCTTGACCAACTAGGTACTGAACTACATCAAGATGACCCCTGCGTGATGCACAGTGAAGAGGTGTCTGGCCATCATTATCACCCCTGTCTATCGGTGTTCCTTGACCAACAAGGTACTGAACTACATCAAGATGACCATAATATGAAGCCCAAAATAAAAGGGTCTGACCCTCGTTACCGCACCAATCAACCTTAGCTCCTTTATCAATGAGGTACTGAACTAAATCACGATGACCACTGCGTGATGCCCAATAAAGAGGTGTCTGACCATCATTATCGCGCTGATCAACCACTGCTCCTTGACCAGCAAAGTACTGAACTACATCAAGATGACCCTCGCGTGATGCACAGTGAAGAGGTGTCTGACCCTTATTACAAATGTTATCAATCTGTGCTCCTTGACTAAGGAGGTACTGAACTACATCAATATGACCAAAGTATGATGCACAGTGAAGAGGTGTCTGGCCATCATTATCACCCTTATTAACCTGTGCTCCTTGACCAATTAGGTACTGAGCTACATCAAGATGACCAAAGTATGATGCACAGTGAAGAGGTGTCTGGCCATCATTATCACCCTTATCAACCTGTGCTCCTTGACTAATAAGGTACTGAGCTACTTCAAATTCTCTATGATATGATGCCCAGTAAAGAGGTGTCTGACCATCGTTATCCCCCAATTCAACTTGTGCCCCTTGACCGATAAGATACTGAACAACATCGAGATGACCATTGCGTGATGCACATTGAAGAGGTGTCTGGCCATCATTATCAAGGTTATCAACCAGTACTTTTTGACCAACGAGGTATTGAACTACATCAATATGACCCATGCGTGATGCACAGTGAAGAGGTTTCTGGCCGTCCTTACCACGCCTATCAACCACAGCTTCTTGACCAACAAGATACTGAACAACATCTAGATGACCATTGCGTGATGCACAGTAAAGAGGTGTCTCACCATCATTATCAAAGTTATCAACCAATGCTCCTTGACCAACAAGATACTGAACAACATCTAGATGACCATTGCGTGATGCACAGTAAAGAGGTGTCTCACCATCATTATCAAAGTTATCAACCAATGCTCCTTGACCAACAAGATACTGAACAACATCTAGATGACCATTGCATGCACAGTGAAGAGGTGTTTGGCCCTCCTTACTACGCCTATCAACTACTGCTCCTTGACCAACGAGATACTGAACAACATTGAGATGACCATTGCGTGATGCACAGTGAAGAGGTGTCTGGGCTTCATTATCAAGGTTATCAACCCGTGCTCCTTGACCAACAAGGTATTGAACTACATCAAGATGGCCAAAGTATGATGCCCAGTAAAGAGGTGTCTGGGCTTCATTATCAAGGTTATCAACCCTTGCTCCTTGACCAACGAGGTATTGAACTACATCAAAATGGCCAAAGTATGATGCCCAGTAAAGAGGTGTCTGACCATCCTTATCACGGTTATCAACTAGTGCTCCTTGACCAATGAAGTACTGAACTACATCAAGATGACCATAGTATGATGCCCAGTAAAGAGGTGTCTGACCATCCTTATCAAGCTTATTCACCTTTGCTCTTTGACCAATGAGATACTGAACAACATCGAGATGACCATTGCGTGATGCATAGTGAAGAGGTGTTTGGGCTTCAAAATCAAGCAAATCCGCCGCAAATACTTGACCAACAAGATACTGAACAACATCGAGATGACCATTGCGTGATGCACAATGAAGAGGTGTCTCACCATTATCACAGTCCAATCTTCCCCGACCAACAAGATACTGAGCAACATCGAGATGACCATTGCGTGATGCACAGTGAAGAGGTGTCTGGGCTTCAAAATCAAGGCTATCAACCCTTGCTCCTTGACCAACGAGGTATTGAACTACATCAAGATGGCCAAAGTATGATGCCAAGTGAAGAGGTGCCTGTCCCTCATAATCACCCAAGCCATTCAGCGCTCCTTGACCAAATAGGTGCTGACCTACATTAAAATGTCTATAAAATATTGTTTTGCCCCCATCAACCTGTGCTCCGTGATCAACGAGATACTGAACTGCAGCGAGATGACCATTGCGTGATGCACAGTAAAGAGGTGTCTGGTAATTGTTATCACGGTTATCAACCAGTGCTCCTTGACCAATGAGGTACTGAACTACATGGAGATGACCATAGCATGATGCCCAGTAAAGGGGTGTCCGACCATCGTTATTGCCCAAATCAACTTTTGCTCCTTGACCAACGAGGTACTGAACAACATCTAGATGACCATTGCGTGATGCACAGTGAAGAGGTGTCTCATCATCATTATCAAAGTTATCAACCAATGCTCCTTGACCAACAAGATACTGAACAACATCAAGATGACCATTGCATGCACAGTGAAGAGGTGTTTGGCCCTCCTTACTACGCCTATCAACTACTGCTCCTTGACCAACGAGATACTGAACAACATCGAGATGACCATTGCGTGATGCACAGTGAAGAGGTATCTGGGCTTCATTATCAAGGTTATCAACCCGTGATCCTTGACCAACGAGGTATTGAACTACATCAAGATGGCCAAAGTATGATGCACAGTGAAGAGGTGTCTGGTAATTGTTATCACGGTTATCAACCAGTGCTCCTTGACCAATGAGGTACTGAACTACATGGAGATGACCATAGCATGATGCCCAGTGAAGGGGTGTCCGACTATCGTTATCGCCCAATTCAACCTTTGCTCCTTGACCAACGAGGTACTGAACTACATCGAGACGACCATAGAATGATGCACAATTAAGAGGCGTCTTACCATCATTATCACCACTGTCAATCGGTGCTTCTTTACCAACAAGATACTGAACTACATCAAGATAACCATTGCACGATGCGCAGTGAAGAGGTGTCGCACCATCATTATCACCCCTCTCAACCTGTGCTCCTTGATCGACTAGGTACTGAGCAATATCTAGATGGCGATAGTATAATGCCCAGTAAAGAGGTGTCTGGCCATCATCATCAAGGTTATCAACCGCTGCTCCTTGACCAACGAGGTACTGAACTACATCAAGATGTTGATTAAATGATGCCCAGTAAAGAGGTGTCTGACCATCATTATCAAAGTTATCAACGACTGCTCCTTGACCAACGAGGTACTGAACTACATCAATATGACCCATGCATGATGCACAGTGAAGAGGTGTCTGGTAATTGTTATCACGGTTATCAACCACTGCTCCTTGACCAATGAGGTACTGAACTACATCAATATGACCCTCGCGTGATGCACAATGAAGAGGTGTCTGACCTTCTTCATCGCACCTGCCAATCGGCGCTCCGTGACCAACTAGATACTGAACTACATCAAGATGACCATTGCGTGATGCACAGTGAAGAGGTGTCTCACCATCATTATCACCACTGCCAATTGATGCTTCTTGACCAACGAGATACTGAACTATATCGAGATGACCATTGCATGATGCATGGTGAAGAGGTGTCTGACCATCATTATCAGCCATCTGATTCTGTGCTCCCTGACCAATGAGTTACTGAACTATATGGAGATGACCATTGGGTGAAGCTTGATGGAGAGGTTGTCTCACCATCATTATGAAGATTATTAATCTGTGCTCTTTGACCGACGAGATGTGATTTTTCCACTTCAATATTGGTCTGATTACCGTCACACAAACCAATTTGCTCTGATCCATACAAATTTAACATCAACGATCCCTTGCTTTAAACTGAAATTGTAGATTATCAAATCGGTTCACAAATCAGTGCATAAAATTGTTCCACAATAAAACTAAAATATACCTTAAAATAGCTCTCTGCTTTTTGTCCCAAGTGTGTTTGATTCGATGGTATGTTTATACACAAAGGTAAGAATTATATAAATTGTTTTGATTTGCTCACAGTTTCCTCATACTAACCGATGGAATGGAAATTGAGAAAATGGCGGATCATTTGGGAGAAGCGGAAGGTGAGATTTATTTGTTTTAACCTGCTATTCAAATCGCCCCACAAGAGCTCTCCTGGGTTAAAGTCCAGAGTAAAAGCCAGACAATTGTGATTATAGAAACTAGTTTCTGCCTTGCATACATGGTAGTTAGGTACACAAACTGCTCCAACAAGAAAACGGTGTTCACTTTTTTTTAAATCATGGATTTTTTTCTTCAAAGTAGTAGGCAGACCTGTTAACCTCTGGAGTTCAAAAACTGTATTCTTCAATCCCAAAGGTTGTATTTTACTTACAAAAGTTGTATTCTTAAAAATAAACGTGGACTGTTCATACGTGGATCAGATCAATGCCTCTTACCGTTCCTACATACAGGAAGAAATTTTTCAATGGATCATTGGTTGAATATGCATGATTTCGTCACCACTGTTGTGTTCGATGAACCAATGAACATCCCCAAATTGCCGATGTGAGATGCTTGTAGGATACTTTACAGCACAGAATTTGCATTTTGCCATTAAAAATGGCACATACACACACAAAATTATAATTATTGTTTTTTTGAAAATTGTATTTTATTGAGGAAAATCGCATTTGCTTCTAAAAATTGTACGAAATATAACTAAATCGTACTGGTTGGCAGGTCTGAGTAGGGCATGTAAAAAGAAAAAAAAGGAATGCTTGTATATTGCAAGCCCCACAATTGAGTTCAAATGGTCAATGATTAGGTCTTAAAAGGAAAGACCATTTGATCACATGAACAGACGAGATGTTGACATACAAACAAACACACAAAACACATACACACACACACACACACAAAACAACCACACCAAAATGGGATGGGTAGGTGGACAGTTGTTTTCCTCTTCCACCCTCTCAAAAAAGTAACGAAGTCAATGGGAACCGGTGTATGGTGATAAAAAAGAGGCAATGAAGAGACAGAGGGGAGAGGGGTATAAACAGCTAGAGAGAGATAAAGAGAGAGATAGAGAAACAGTAAGAGAAAGGGAGACAGAGAGAGAGAAAGAGATATGAATTCATTCTAAGGACTTTATTACTTTGTCCCATCATTTTCTCATTTAAGCATGACTAGCAAAGTAGCAGTGCATGACAGAGAGGGAGGAAAGGGGGTTGGGGGGGGGGGGCTTATACTGTTTATGGCAAAACTGTAAGATAACAACGCTTCTGAAAGATGAAAATTTAATTTTCATTAATGATCAGCTCATAAAATATATATAACTATTCTTGTCTTAAAGGTATTACAAAGTTTTGGGAAATTTTGAAAAATGGGGTAATAGTGATTCTTTACAATTGTGACATATTTGGATGCCCCTGTGGATATATTAAACACACCAGAATTTTTAGCCCCTAAAACACTTCTGCTTTCGAGAAAAATCGAATATAAAGATTTACTGGTGCTCCCGGTAAATGTTGATAAATTTCAAATAGCTCCTACGGCCGTACAACGGTAGCTGCGACCATGAAAATTTCAGAGTATGTAGTTGTGGTATATAATTTCCGAACGGGAATAGCTAGTCGGTCGATTTTAGCCAATAAACATTGTTTTATAGCTTAATTAATATCTTGACCTTGAGAGGGAGCTATTCAACATAAAGTGTTTATTATTTACAATTTCATAACTTTAAAGTCGATTTCGACCGCGACAACGATCACTGAGTATTGTAGGATCGTATATGCTTCCAATATGTTCATTTGAACCAAATTCATGACCCCATACCAAAACTTTATATTACCTTTAACCTGTATTAGACATGTTGAGATGCTGGTATAACATGCAGTTCACATCTAGGCTTCAGCTTGATTTAATGGTTAGATTACTATTCAACGGGTTAATGCCTTTTAATCCATGAAGAATTTAGAAAACTACTACAGAAACACACATGCAACAAGCATTCTCAAATTCCTCAATGTTGCAAAAAATCATTTTCAAACATAACTATTTTCAGGTTGCCTGAAGGTGAAACATCCAAACCCACAGAAATCAGCAGCCTAGCATAGCCAGGTAATGTTGGAGCGCCTTGAGGACCTTAATTGCAAGGTCGATACGTGCGCTACACTGTATATAAGAATCCAATATTATTATTATTATTATTATGTACAATAAGAAATCCCAATTACTTTACTCCTTTAATTTGCAATTTGTCAACATAGAGTATTTAATTTCCTTAATGAATATTTAATGCAAATAATCTTGCATCTACATGTACATTTGTAAATCATAAATAGCTCTAGAGGCCAAAACTCAGCCAATAAATCACTCTCTCTCTCTCTCTCTCTCTCTCTCACTCTCTCAATTAGCATTTCTTCAACAAACACCAGAAATATTCTCCTGTCAAACACCATGTGATGCATGTATCATTGCTGACTTATTCCTCGCTCTCTTGATCATAAATAATAGTAGATGGCATAAACATCCTTCTCCTCACTCTAAAAGTACAATGTACACGACCCCTATGAACTTCATGGTAAAATAGTGACCATTAAAGAGAATATTATCTCCTGCGATGGCAATATTGTGATCTGTTATGATATTCTATCTTTTATCTTTATATATATTGCCATGATGATGGAAATAATTTCAATTCAATTCAATTACAAAATTATTTAAAGTGCAGGGGTGATAGTGAACACTATAAAAAAAAATTAAATAAAAAAAAAGGATTTTGGGGGAAAAAAACGGCATCTAACATTCCACTTCTTTTGAGTAAGAAAATTGGGAAAAAATAGGAAAAAATAGGGAAAATAAGGGAAAAATCAGGAAGAAAAAAAAACTGGGGGAAAACAAAAAGAAAAACAAATCAGAAAAAAAAAAGAAGCGGGAAACAGATTTAAATCAGGTAATTATCAGACTTGATAGTGGAATCACGAGAGCTCAATCAGTGACTTAATTAATCTTCAATAAATAAGGACAAGCTACATCAGCATACAATCATACCATGTACAATTACTTTATAAACTTGTAAACTTTGTTCAATCAGTATGTGAACTCATGAAATATTGAATCTGATCACTACAATTATTAACCCTGGTATCAAATTTGTATATCTGCATATTCCTCTTTTCAGGTAAAGTAAATTATTAAATCAATTTTGTTCAAAATTTCTCTCGAAGTACCAAACAATACCTTTAAAGTAACTGAATTTCTCTTTTGTTTGGGATACACAACTTTGACATATGACTAATGAAATATTCATATATTTGTTTTAGGGTTTATCTGTAATGCATATATTGGTTTCCTGTCATGCCTTGCTTCACAAAAAGGTCAGATTTCTCATGCATTTTTTATTTTTGTGGGAACCACACAATTAGGGTATGAAATTCATATTTGCATCATAAGGAACTAGATGTCAATTATAATCAACCAAGCTGATGCCATTATTAAAACCCCTCTAAAGTGTTGGGAGCCCAAATTCACGAAAAATGTAATAACAAATTTCACTTAAACTGTATCATAATGTGAAAGAGGATATCATTTAAGACACATTTCTGCAAGGATTTTCAAAACAAATATGTTTAAAGTCGAATATTGATAAAGGAAAACAAACTTTAGGTTTTCTGTGTATATATGTATAACAGAAAACTCAAATTATATACTGGTATTCTTTAATCAATACATGTCTTCAAACACACTTTAGAGGGGCTTTATTAAAGCTCGATTAAAATCAACCAAAATTTGGGATTTCAAAATAAATCACAGGAAAAGGGACAATGTAAAATCAATAAAATTTGTTGGCAATTGAAGTCATTACAAAAACATGGATTCGATGCAGACAGTACTTGTAACTCTTTGCAAACATTATTTCTGGCAAAGCCAATATTTGCTCTGGCCTTTACATCTGCCAAATAAACCTCAAAAACACATTTCTATTTGCTACCCTTGAAAATAAATCCCAAATGGAGATTAGAAACTCAACATTCTGAAGGCAAACATAATGAGCATGAACATGACATTGAAACGTGCAAGACTGACATAACAAACAGGATTAGGGAGAAAAAAAAGTTTGGCAAACAATTCTAACAAAATAATTATATACTGACTCATGAGAAATTATTACTATTATTATATCATTTGTTAATGATCGTTAATCGAACGTTGATTTTGTTTCTATGTTTTTATGTCCTATGTTTATGTTAGGCACTATCCAGTTAGGAGAGCCTCTTGACAGGATTCCCTATCCTTTTAGGCAACCCACAGGCACTGGCTGGTACCCATTATCTTTTTCTCTGTATTGTTTATACTGAGGTATGTGTTACATTGCATTCTCCTGGACATTAAATAAATAAATAAATAAATAAATACTTTATGTCAGCTATATTGTATTTGTGAGTTTTCACAGGAAGAAAAAGGGTTTTATAAAGTGTTGAATTATCTACCATGTAAATTAACACTTTAAAAAAAAAAATATTCACATACACCTGTACATATATATACAGTAAATATAGCTGTAATCAAACTCACAATTTAAAGTAAAACAGACATATACATGTTCGACATGACAGTTGATACAGAGCGTAGTTGATACTTTGAGCAACTGTTTGAAATTGATGTTTTATAAAAAACAATGAAAAAACTTTTCTGAAAGATCATTTGGATCAATTACTTATGGTGTTAATCAGAAATTGGATTAAAATGTTCAAATCAGCCATGTTATAAAAAGGGTGTTTAAAATGTAAATCAAGTATTTGTGGGTTTTCGCCAATGAAGAAAAAGACTTTTTATAAAGTATTTTCATCATTTGTAGAATAATTCATATGATTGGAAAATTCCTATTGCTCAACAGCTAATAGTATTTCCTCTTGCTGCTGTCAGAAGGAAACCAAGGGTGAAACAATTCAAACCCATCAGAGCTCATAACCACTGTCTGAACCAACAAGAGGTTATCTTTGTTCTATCACCATGACAACAGAACAATGCATCAATAATCAATGAAGAGGGCGCTCAGCCGTGGATGAAAATATGTCAAAAAGACAAAAACAAAATTAATTGTTTCAATGGGATAGAGACCGTGTCCAAAAGTGCTTGTGAATAGAATTAATCGTCTATTTTGAGAGCATCTCTTTTGGTCTGTAGTCTTATGGCTTGTTCAGATATGGCGAAGTGAACTGTTGCAATAGAGCCGGTTCAGTTTTTTTTACTTGCAAAAACAAAGGTCATGCACGTATTCAATGAGCTCTGTGTTATATGATAGAGAAATGTGAAGCGAATTACACTTTACGTCATCGCAAAAACAGAACGTCGCGTCATATCTGAACAATCCTTTATCGCATTTGTGAAAGTGAACAGGTAGTGGAGTTTGTACACACTTAACAGCACATCAGTTGCCATCTCTGTTAGTTTTTAGAAGGGTTTTAATGAGATTAAAGGAAAGCCTACATTTAGCTGCAATACACCAGCAGTTGTGACTACATGTACTTGTAGTATAGTAAATGAAGCCAGGATATTAAAAAGCCACAATGGTGAAAAGCATTATATAATTCATGTTAGTTTGATGGTAAATATTCACTTCTGATGGAATTCGAAACTCAAAATGAATATTCATAAACATCCTATGTGTGCATCTAATAGAGACTGAAAAGGTCTGGAACTCTGAGCCACAGCAAAATATATGGTAAATCCTTAGAACTGTGTTTAGACTCTGATGGTATAACTCTATTCTCAAATAAATATTTAGTTTACTTCTATTAAAGAGAACTGTTGCTGAGCTAGCGCCATGGGCGTCCCTGGACGGTGTGTGAGCTCTATAAATTTACACTATCATTATTATTTCATCATTAATAGTGTCTGAAGGTGAGATACATTCCCAATGTGAACGTCCCCTAATAATATATACAGGGCAATGATGGAGTGATAATGAACGCAATATTGCTGAAAGAAAGCATCACTGAAAGACTTCATAGGAGCGCTATGGTTCAACCCAATGTCATGGCCTCATCTAGAATACAGGAATATCTCTTTCAACGGCAGCGCAATAAACTATAGGGACATTATAGAAGGGTTCCATTACGGCAATTCCTAGAAACATCTAAATCCAAATGCAATGTACTGCACGGTGATGATAACGATCTTGTAACTGTAGACACATCATGTAATTGATTTTATGGTACCAGTGTATCTGCTAACATGGTAATGACAGGGTTTTCACTCTTCTTGTCAAATTTATTAACTAACTCTTAGGGACAGCCATTATTAAAAAGTGTTATTTTCGCTCAACAACCGACGCATGTCAACTTATTCCCAAATCTAGACTCACAGCAGAGAGCAGTAGCCGTAGCCATATCAAAGACTTGGAATAACATCCCCATTTACAATAGGGAAATTACCTGTCATGCCATCTTCAAAAGATCCCTCATAACTTACCTAATCCCCCTTACGTTTCTCTTTTTGTCTTTCTTCTTCACTCTCTCTCTCTCTCTCTCTCTCCCTTCCTCCCTCTCCCTCGCCCTCCCTTTGTTTCTCTCCCCCTCTCTCTCCCCCTCTCTCTCCATATCTAAACCCTTTTATATCTTACCATGTAGCGTATTTCTCTTTCCATCAGCGCCTACGATGACATCAAACTCATACTCTGATACCGGGTGATCTTTGGGGTCTAGTTTGGCCCTCCAACCAATCTCTGCAAACAAACAAAAAACAAAAAATTAAAAATAATAATTTCTTTATAAAATACCAAAAACAATGTTACCATTCAACAATTTCCTGTATGAATATTTTGAGATAATGAAATACTTAAAATGCCTATGAAACATTATTTTATACATAACTGTAGGTACATGCACATATTCAAAATGACCTGTAAGCCTCTTGTCTTATTACAATCATATTGTCCTGATTATTGTCCTTTGTAATAAAAATTGACATAACCCCTCACGGTGACCGTATTGGAGTGGAAATGGTGCACATCGTACGTAATGAATGAATCCGATGACAGGGGTTATAATAATATCTGTAAAGCGCTACATAAATCCAGATTTATTATCATTATTTCACATTTTTCCTGCCATGAAAATTTCCCTAATAATAATAATACCTTGATGCTCTGATATATCCAATTGGTAATCACAGCTTTTGAAGCTAAATCCGCAAATGTTCAAATTCAACCTATTATCCCTATAATAATCCTTTAGTCAGAGGTGATCAAAATTTGAATGACCTTGGATTGACCTTGAGATTAGGATTCAATGTGTTATACTTGACTGAAAGGGGATTATCTGGGTATGATGATATCTCATCTTCAAATCATGGATTAACTTTCTAACCCTCTCTGCTTGCCGTATCAATGGGATAAAACATGATTGTATGACAGGGATAGTTGCTGGGTTTTAATAGCTTGATTTGAAATGAAAGTATGCTCGTAGTTTTAAACTTAACAGTTATGTTGTAGTTAAGGACAGCATATGGACACACTTGTGATTTCAGAAACCAAAGTTTACTCAAATTTTAAGCCATAAGTGATCTTATGGTTAGCACAATAACTACAAGTATGGTTCGTCAGCAAGTAGTTATGATAGACTTCAAAGACTACTGGCACGGCTCGTAGTTTAAAAGGAATACTTTTAGAGGTCGTCGTTTAAAAAGGTTTCACTACCTGTATGTTTATGTTTACAACTACAATGGTGCCGAGCCAACACAGCTAATGTATAATGTAAATTAGCCATCATGTGCAGGTCAATCTGGGCCACGTCTTATAAAGAGTTGAGTTTGATTTGGAATTTTGGATCAATTGCAAGTTTGCAGTCTCCAACTCTAATGTACATACATGTAGTTGCGAGTGATATCAACTCTTTTATACGACAGGGCCCAGATCTATGAACCTCAATCAACTGGGTAGCTTAAACTAGATAGTATGACAGCAATCCTGTATACATACATACACATGAGCAGGTAGATTAGATGAACTTTCTACCCTACATACCCAGCTTACGAGGGGTACAAACATGATAGCCCTCAGGCCTCGTTCAGACATGACACGAGTGGGACAAACCTGATGGCCTAAGGCCTTGTTCAGACATGACACTGCATAACCGCTGCAGGTTTGTAATGACGACGTGAGGCGTAATACACGTCACATTTCTGTTTCTTAAACACAGAGCTCATTGAATATGCGCAGGACCTTAGTTGCAAGCAGTTGCAATTCATGGGGAGGGGCGATAGCTCAGTTGGTAAAGCAGTGGTGTTGTAATCCAGGTCTCTTGGAGACCTGCTAAAGCCATTGGTCCTCTGGTTGCTTACAACAAGCATTAATGCTTTCTTAGCAGTCAGGTAAAATAACCCCCACTACTACTACTATTTGAATACATATACAAAAAGCTGCGGCGGTTCTGTTTTTGTGGCGGTGTATCTCGTAATATTTGAACAAGCCTTCAAAGTTAAACTCTACATCATTACACTAATGTAGGTAAGATGAATAGATCCCCCTCGACCCTCCTTGCCAAGCTTATAAATGGTACAAACTTGATAGTACGACATTGATACTGCAGTCCTGTACATATCATACATTTACAAGTATTTGTGCAGGGAAATTAGACGAGCTTTAGATGCCTACTGCCTGGCTTATCAATGGGATGAACTTGATATCGTGATGGTGATACTGTAAAAACTGAACAACCTGATATAGATAGGGTGTATTATAGATCCATCTCTACCCTAGCTCCCTCACTAGCTTATCAATGGAACAAACCCGATACCTTGGCAGTGATAGAGCTCAATCGCATTACTACATAAATACTTGTATGAATCACAGCGTCCGTTCCCATAATCTGACATTCAAGAGCCTAAAAAACATCAATATTTTTTTCACAGCAATGATAGAAAATAAATGTTAGTTTTTGCTTCAGTTCATTCTCCAGTGGCAATTGCTCTGCAGTCATTTTCTTGCACTTACAGAATTCCTATATTCAACCCTGGACAAAAACTTTACCTATCCTTAACCCTAACCCTATACCTGACCTTAGACCCACTTGCAAACCCCTAACCAAATACTGTAAAACAAAACACTTTTGCCACAAGAAACTTTCCTGATTTGTAAACGAGATCATCGATCATCGCAACAGACTTGCATAATTCGTCGCTGTTTTCACGAAGTGACGGTAGTGAAAAAAAAATTGCATTCACTTTGCGTTACGATTTTCCTCACT
>JARBES010000121.1:871893-882409 GCA_030265145.1 Strongylocentrotus pallidus
CAATTACAAAACAATTAAAGACATAATCAAAAGGCATCATGTTCAATTCAATAATGTTTTGTTCTTCAACAAGTCGCGAATCTCTGATTTCACTGAAAAAAGACGGTTGCCAAGTTATAATAAATGCATTAACACCTCGATGTTTCAACAATCTTTTAATATACACAGCGTATAGGTATAGGCATCTGAACAGAGAGGTGTATTAAATAAACTTTTCAATTGTTTGGGGCTGTGATGTACAGTAGTGGGTGATTCCATCCCATGGTTTCCTGCACAATTTAAACAAAAAATTGTTTCACTTAAATATGAAAATCTTGTGATATGACGATGGAATAAATGTTCTCTGTGGTTTGTTCATCTTTGGGTGATCACAGAAAGAGCTCGTTTAGTTTTCAATGAAATAGAAGGGGAATAAAATTCAAATTGAATAAATGCAACAAAAAATGCCCATAGTTCAGAATCCCACTTAGAACATCTAATTTCCATTTGGCCCAATCTCAAATAAGTCTACTTCCCATTTGGTCTAATTCCCAGTTTGTCTAATGCCCATTTTTTTTACTACTATCTATTTGGTCTAATGATCATTTACTTATAAATAATAATAATAATCATCACATGATTAAAAGAACTTATGGATAGTAGACAAAATGGGCAATAGACACATTGGGAATTCGACCGACCGGAAACGATTGGTTAGAAGACATATTGAATATTAGACCAAATGATAATTAGCCTAATTGGTCATTAGACCAAAGGATAAGAAGACAAAATGATCATTACACCATTAATGCAAACAACGGGTGAAATGTTTGTTACAAATAGAGAAATCTGTAGCTCATTATGACATTTTCCTCCAAACAGGTTCATGTATACATAATGCGCTCAAAGAAATAGATAATTATTTTCTTTTCACACACAGCACCAATTAGCACTCAAATAAGACATAGTGCCCATTATATACAGCATGTGAAGATTCTAGGTCTCTGATTGGTTGGTCAAAACTGACCGCATTAATTTTGATACTGACTGCTGGGCAGTATAGCGAAAAATATTGACTAGGCAACGACGCAATGGTTGTGCGTGAAGTGAACAGTGGATATGCGCAGTGATACACGCGCAATTCTTTTGGACAGGTGAATTTTCTTAGACGTCACAAACACACATACATTTTGTCAGGCATATTTTCTTACAATATAATTTTTTGAGGGATTGACACGGCTGATACGATTTATAAAACAAATATTGACTGCTTATTCTCCAGCTCTTGGTTAAAACTATAGCTTCCAGGTGACCTCGAGAATGCACCATGCCCCTCGACTTCATCACATGGCACTGTACAGTTTGGAGATCACCATGTGCAATAGTTTTAACCATGCCCCTCACAGCAGTCAATAGTTGTATACTTGACAATAATAAGAGCAAGTCATATGTATACAATCCTATTGGTTAGAACATCAACAAATATTTTAATATACCCTGTGATTGTATGGCTAGAGAGGCTATGTCTGCATAGCGCCCTCGTTTGACCATATGTGCAAAGTGGCACGATTCTAATAAAACAAAACATGCAGACCTGCCAACCTCTGGAGTTCAAAAACTGTATTCTTCAATCCCAAAAGTTGGATTTTACATGTACTAACAAAAGTTGTATTCTTAAAAACCGTTCCTCCATACAGGAAGAAATTTTTCAATGGATCATTGGTTGAATATGTATGCATGACTTCATCACGACTGTTGTGTTCGATGAACCAATGAACATCCCCAAATTGCCAGAACAGAATGTGCATTTTGATACACACACAAATTATTGTTTTTTTTGGAAAATCGTATTTTAATGAGGAAAATCGTACTGTCATATTTGCTTTTAAAAATCGTACTGGTTGGCAGGTCTGAACATGTAGTGAATACAAAATTAAAATGTCTCTGCTAATTGATATGTATCGATGCAGATACAGTCAAACCTGTCTACAGCGACCATCCAAGGGAAACACAAAAAGTGGTCTTTGTAGACAGGTTCCTTTAGTAATGTTTCAATGAGAAACCATTTTCAAGGGAAACAAAAAAATGTGCTTGTTGTAGACAGATGGTCTTTGTAGACAGGTGGTCACTAAAGCAGGTTTGACTTTATAAGCCAAAATATTTAGAAAAGTCTCATTTCAGCAATGTTATACCCCAAGCCATCGAATGCTAGCTTTCATGTTGAAATTTCTGAACTGCATGTAAAATGAATGAGTACTTGGACATGGGAGATTTTTGTTGCAATGTTAAAATGACACGACTGCTGTTACTTGTGAAAATCACATTGTTCTTTCTCAAAGTTTGATGATATTTTTAGCACACTTACTCTTTAGAATATAATGAATAATATGAGCTAAGCATCACAGGAATGTAAAAGAAAAAAACATAAGTTTCAAGTCAAATGTTAAAGTGTAATCCAACCCTTAAATTAATTTCATTTTTATGAAAGTAAACAAACAAGATAAATAGCATGGCAAAAATTTGAAATAAATTGGACCAATAATAAGAAAGTTATGAATGTTTGAAGTATGAGATCAATATTAAAGTACAAGCCAATCTCAAATTGGCAATTTGATTGGTGGATTGTGACATAGTTGCAGATAACTCTCCCATATGTATGTATGTTGTGGACAAAAACATAATTCATTTCTCATTTTTGTCCTAAGTGCCTTCTCCCTTGGGCCACTACTCAAAATATTATGGATAGCATATTATTATAGGTCCCCTCAAAGAGAATAGACCTTCCCAGAGTCATAATTTTTAATTTATTTTGTGTGTTGAAACAAATTGAAAAGTTGTCCGCCACTATCACACTATCACAGAGACATGATTGATCCAGCTGATTTGAAGAACCCATATCTATAGTAATTACAACTTTACAAAATTTGTAAGTTTATCATTTTTTTTCTGGTCTGATTTCATTCAAACTTTCACCAGTCTACTTCTCTGATTTTTCTGCATCCCTCTATGATAGTTCGCTATAAAGGTTGGATTTCTCTTTAAATGTGCTGAGTGACATGTGGCTCGGCTTGGATAAGACCACATGCTAAACAGTACATGGTAATACAAGGAATGACAAAACGAAATCAAATATCTTGGATTTGGCTAAAAGTAAATGGGATTTTTAGATATCAAAAAAGCAAAAAAGAAGTTGATCCTTATAACACACACAAAAATGATTTACATAACAGACACTAACAAACAAGAATTACTACCTTACATGGAAACTGTAGAACTATAGAAATCCAAAAATTGCCCCAAAAGTCTGAATTACACAAAATCACAACGTAGAATTTGGAATTTTTAACTATCCAAATAGAACAACAGAAATTGATCCTCAAAACACGAAGATATTACGTAACAGACAACAAACATGAATTCAGCTCGCCTGGAACAAATAATACTACAAACATCTACAAAAAATATGATCCAACCAATAACAATACCCGGTAAGTAAATGGAAAATGATGGTCAACAAAATACCATACTAAACCATAGTACATATACACTTGATACTATTGGGATTTTTTAGATATCCAAAAGTACAACAGAAAATGACCATTAACACATACAACAACAAAAAACAAAAAAAAACAGACCTATAGCAATAAGGTATTATCTTACTGGGAAACAATACAACAGAAAATTACAAAACGCCACATAAAGCAGAATCTCATATTCACTTGAGAGCATATGTTAATTTAGCATACCCCCAACGGTAAAATAGAAAAGGATCCCTACAACACATTATGAAATACAGTCAAACCTGTCTATAGCAACCACCCAAGGCAAACACAAAAGTGGCCTTTGTAGACAGGTTCCTTTAGTACATGATTCAATGAGAAACCATTTTCAATAGAAACAACAAATATGGCCTGTGTAGACAGGTGGTCTTTGTAGACAGGTGGTCACTAAAGCAGGTTTGACTGTAATAGATAAACAAATATATATTACTATAGAGATTACACCTCACCTAGAAAACATAATTCTACAAAAATCCCAAACACCATCACCTCAGATTTCACAATTACATACCCACTTGATAACCAACAGTAATATGGATCCTATAGATACTGATCCGCAATGCACACACACATAACAGATAATAGCAAACGGAAGAGATTACTTAGAAAGAAAATAAGAAATAACACTATTTGCAAAAGGCCCAGTACTTACTTCTTACATTACTCAAACAAGAACCTGAACACTATTATCAAACTATTTGTGCAACGTGTTTCATATTTTCAAGCGATAAAATCACTCAAATTAAACAAACTCATTCAAAGTTGGCAAATTTACACAAAAAATATTGGCCTTTGTGGACAATTGGGGTTTATCTAGACTGACAAAATAATCACTTGTTGTGATTTTAGACTGGGCGCAACACAAGCCCCGGAACATATGGGCACCTAATATTTTAGGTTTTGGTTCAACTGGTTTGAACCTTTCTGTACAGGTTTAAAACTACATTTACATGATTACCCCTTGAGAGGAAATACAAAACTGGCCACTATAAACAGGGGGCTATGCTGTAGATTAAAACATTAAATTAGTAATGGTAATTTCTACACAAAAATTCAACATTATTTACAATTTTCTAATCATAATTAATTTAGAATTCTATGTCAAAAGATTAAAATCCCTTAGTGGTATTGGATATTGCTTATTTCCATCTTTAAAGAATTCACAAACGGAACTGAGGGTTCTACCAAAAAATACAAAACCTGAAATTCCTGAAAAAAAGCTCCCAAAGGTTGCATAAAAACAGTGCAGGCTCCATGTTCTTGCTAAGTCCAGATTTGTTATAACAACATCTGCAATCATGTACTTACATGTAGTATATTGTAGTGGTGGTTATTTTACCTGACTGCTAAGAAGGCATAAATGCTTGTTAGTGAGCAACCAGAGGACCGACGGGCTTAAGGTCCTCTCCGAGAGACCTGGTAATGAGGATTAATGCCTCACCAAAGGGCACTAGCGCATCGTCTTCGTTTCGAACCCGGATCACGAAACCACTGCTCTACCGCGCCTCTTTCAACTACCAGGCATAACTACCGGTACTTACACTGTATAGAGAATTAATGAATACCCTTCTGGCTCTGAACCTATATGTAATGTCTTCCTGATCACATGCAGAACTTTCTTAAAAGACTAAATAACCCAAAATTAAATTAATTTCCATGTACTGGTAATATTCATATCAACATTTCATACTTCAAGGGAGAATGTACAGACATGCATCTAGTCCCATTGCAATTTCTTTCAAAACTCATTTGTAAGCAGGAGGCCATGTTTGTGGGAGCCTTAAAATGATGAACTGGAAGATAAGCAAATAGTCCAAAGTACAATCGTTCAATCAAACAGGTGTGTTATATTCATTAAAGGGAATATTAAAACTGATTGAAATCAGAATATCACAGAATCCAACATTATTTAATTCTGTCAAGATGTAGAATATATTTACAATTTTAAAATACTTTTACCCCGCATCATTTACAGAGGTTTTAAAGGAATAAATGGCCGGTATTCTTGAAAGCTGAGTAATTTCAAAGCAGTCTAATCGCAACTAAGATAGTTGAATCTATTTCAATGGATGTTCATTTGCTTGTTTGTTGTTATTCAATGAACAAACAAAAGTTTTCATTCCATGACTAAATAATTTTCGTTTTTATTTTGTGCAGATCTACAGTGTGATTTAGAGGGAATGGAAGGGTAAAAACCTGATACCCCATAAATAATCATTAAAGCAGATTAACATTCTTCTGTTTTTAAGAAAACAAGCCAATAATTGCAACAATCTATATACATTTAAGATGACGAACTCTTCCCCCTTCCCATAATAGCAAACTCTTTAAATATTGTCAAATATTAATTCTTTCTTACAATAGAGTTTTAATATAAATACATCAAAATTTTCCACATTCAGATTTTGGTTGGGGGGGGGGGGGGGGGTATTTCCATCATAATCATATTAACCCATTGTTCAAAATGACTCCTTATTTACAAAATCCGAAATTTCCCAAAACCAGCTAGAAAAGTTTTAAAATGTATATATTTTCAAATAGATTTCACTATACACTTATAAGATGGCAACTACATGAACAGACATACTATTTTTCATATTGTTTACAACAGGTATACATAAATTTCCCTCATAATTGTGGGTTTATCTATTCAACAAACAGTTTTACTGGTTCATTCTAAGTTGCAATCAGTCAATTAGTCACTCACAGAGTAAAACATCGGAATCAATTTGGTTTATTTTGAAAAGACATAAATACCTATAAAATACACCTCAACATATCTACACATACAAAGGCCTGTGTGCATATCAGAAAAATACAAAACGAAAGTCGGATGGTGACACCAACAACTACAGTCAAACCTGTCTATAGCGACCACCCAAAGGAAACACAACAAGTGGTCTTTAAAGACAGGTGGTCTTTGTAGACAGGTTCCTTTAATAGTACATGTTTCAATGAGAAACAATTTTCAAGGGAAACAAGAAATGTGGTCCTTGTTGGAGACAGGTGGTCTTTGTAGACAGGTGGTCACTAAAGCAGGTTTGACTGTATCTAACCTCCGCTGACTCACTCCCTCCCAGTGGTTCCTCGAGGGCTGCTCACTCAGACGCATCGTCCCGTCCTGGCATGGTGGCATTGTGTTTGAAGAGTGCGTTGTGGGTGAAGAGCGTCTGGCAGATAGTACTGGGGCGTTTCACAAAGCCTTCTTTCAATGACAAAAATCAGTTACAAATCTGCTGATTACCAATCAGAAGCAAGGATTTCACTAGCTTATAACCAAAACTGTCATTTGTCACTGGTGACAAGTTTTGTGAAACGCACCCCAGGAGTAAGGTTTCTCACCGGTATGGAACAAGTAGTGGGTCTTTAAGCTACTGCTTTGAGGCTGCTCACTCTGACGCCTCGTCCGGTCCCGGCATGTCGGCGTTGTGGGCCCTCTTCATGTGTTTCTTGACGCTGGCGTTGCGGGTGAAGAGCGCCTGGCAGATAGTACAGGAGTAAGGTTTCTCACCGGTGTGGATCAGGTAGTGGGTCTTCAAGCTACTGCTCTGGGTGAAGCACTTCCCGCAGAGCTCACAGGAGTAGGGCTTGTCCCCCGTGTGACGTCGCATGTGGACCTTAAGATGGCTGCCGTTAGAGAAGGCCTCTTTGCAAACCTCACAGCTAAAAGGCTTCTCTTTGGTGTGGACCTTGATAGAATAAAGGATTTTATCAAGAAAATTTATCAATTCATCATAACAATAATATGTCAATTTATATAGCACAGCTACTATATGAATATACTCTACTGCACTTAATACAAGGTATCGTATAAGCTGAGCCGCAGTACCCATTTACTTCACCGGGGTGGAGAGTGGCAAATGTAGATGAATGTCTTGCTGAAGGATATTTTATTGATCTCGTTTCGCTGCATGAAGTCAACCATACTAGTTCATTCTTTAAAGAGTAATCAAAAGTGTATCATCATAGTCTTATACAAAGACACAGATTTGAAAGCCATCATTTTAACAAAGTATTGTTGACAATGCAAGATTAATCATACCTGTTTATAGAGAATGGATTATTCTTTTGAATTGCTATGAAGCATATAAAGAAACAATCACAAAATCACCTTTATTATAAGATTCAATGTCGTAAAAACAATAACCGTGCACTTTGACGCCATTTGTGATCTTAAACAAGAACTCAACTGTCCGTTTAACAAAGACTTGTGCATTAAATTACCTTGATGTGTTCTTTGAGGTTGTCCTTTCTCTTGAAGGCTTTGCTGCACACTTCACACTGGAATGGTCTTTCTTCTATATGAATGAGGGTATGGGTCTTGAGCTCCTCAGAGTTGTCGAAACGTAGGTTGCAAAACTTGCAGTCAAAGTTCTGCCCTTCAGTGTGAATCTGCTCCAATGAAAAGAAGAACAAAATCATGACCAACACGTTTGGTTAAAGGGGAAGTCCATCCTGGGCCCTGTTGCACAAAACTTACCATTGATGGTAACTTTTATGGAACAGGCACTATGAACATGACAGACAAAGAAAGCTGACAAAATATACTGTTCCTCATTCTACCCTCAACAATTGCTGTGGTAGACAAAAGAACATCCCTTCACTGCTATTAGGTAAAAATAAGTAGCACAGGTGAATACATGTGACACCTGTTCTACACATTTTTACATAATAGCAGTGAAGGGACATTCTTTTGTCTACCATAGCAATTGTTGAGGGTAGAATAAGAAACTGTATATTTGTCACCTTTCTTTGTCCGTCATGTTTATGGTGAGGGGCACCGAATCGACTTTCCCTGATAGAATTCTCACAGAATCCAACATAATTTACACTGAATGTTCAAGATTACAAATATATGACATGTGCCAATCGTTTTTTTCGGTAGAAAATGTAAAGGGGCAGAGTAAAGAGCATAGAAGATAAGGAAATCAAGGTACATGTACATGTAAGTAGGCCCGACACCATGTGCTTGACACAGGTCACTATGTGCAAATGAGAGTTGTGGTTTTTATTGGAAATGATTACCAGGTTTTTGTGAGTTTTTTTTTATTCTACTGGTTCAAACAATCAATCTACTGCAGGATAAACAATCCAGAATGAAATATAGCCATGTTCTTCTGACATACAGTTCCCACACCAGAGCTCAAAATAAACTTTTAGTTGGTTGTAATAAAAGCAGAAAAATGTGAGACACATGTCAGCGAAAGTAAGCGAAAAACGATTAAAAATAAGAAATTGATGAATTTTTAAATGTGCGATCAATCGATCCGAGTAGGCAACTCAGTGGCGTTAAAATATATAGATACATACCTGTACATGTTGTATATATTTTCCCTTAAAAGGAAAGCTTAATTAATTCAAAGAATAAGTGTAGGTATTCTGAAAAATGAGATGTATTCCTGCCCTTTGATGTACAATATTCCACATGAAAATGTACAATAACATAAATAAAGATATTCTTGGTATGATGTGATGCCTTTTAGCATGACATAGATGCAGCCATTTTCTTGAAATGTGACGTGCCAGGAAAGACTCAATAACACAACATTTACTTTTCAATGAGGAAAAATCATAGCTGAGAAGATAGAAATTATGTATGGTGAAAAATATACAACAGGGGAACAATTGCAATTAATTCATTTTAAAATACTGAAATATAGCAGTTAACATAATTATATCATAGTTATATTGTTGTTTATTAATTATGTTATTACAATTTATTTTAATTTAGTGACAGATTAAATTATTAAAAAACATATTCATATGGACACTTGGCATTCCATACTTGGTTGGTGGATTAAAACATGGACTAAAGTTTATCCAGTTTCGAGAATACCACCCAGAGAGTTTTAGCAAGAATTGAATACCTTGACATGGACGAGGAGGTTGTCTTTCTTGCCGAACTGCCGATGACAGATCTCACACATGTATGGCTTCTCACCCGTATGGACCCGCATGTGAGTGGACAGCTGGGTCCCCTGTATGAAAGCAGCACCACACACCTCACACACGTACGGCTTGCTGCCCGTGTGGATCCGCATATGAACAGTCAGGGTGCACTTGACACTGAAGCTCTTGTCGCATATGAGGCAGGCGAAGGGCTTCTCGCCCGTGTGTGTTCTCATATGGGACTGAAGACTGGTCGTGGAGCTGACCCACTTGCTGCAGAGAGGGCACTTGACCTCCTTCTCGCCCGTATGGGTGCGGATGTGACGCTTCAGCCAGGAACCCTGACCAAAGAGCTTCTGGCAGATGGGGCACTGGAAGCACTTCTCGCCGGTGTGCGTCCGCATGTGCGACCGCAGGTTGCTGGCGCGGGTGAAAGACTTGGTGCACTCGTCGCATTGGTGGAGCCTCTCTCCGGTGTGGATCTTGGTGTGACGCGTAAGACAGCTCTTCTGGGCGAACCGTTTCCCGCAGGTTTCACACTCGTAGGGCCTCACTCCCATGAACAAATTCTGGATCTGGCCAAGATGGTTGCTATGCCCTTCAACGTACTCCGACCCACCAGCAATGTATGGTCTTGTAAACGGCTCCGACTGACTGCTTTCGCTGTCAGCCTCGATGCTCAGCGCTCCCTCGTTCTCCTCATCCGTTCCATCTGCATCACCGTCTGGATTCCCGATTCCCTGATACTCTTCACGGAACTGCTCATACCTCTCTTGTCGTTCCGAGCTCCCTGCATCCTGCGACCCGCTGTCCGTCTCATCTTCAGCCGTGGACATGTCATCGCTCCTGGAATCCAAGTTCTCCTCCTGCTGCCGCGACTCGATGCTTGCGCAGCATTTCATACACAGCACCAGCTCCAGATCATGCAGTTGATAACGGAAAGTAGTCCTTGCGTGTTCTGCATTGTCGTAAGGTTTGAAGCACACCTCACACCTATCTTCGTCCGTTACCGTCTCTTGTTTGATCTCGATATTATTGTTTGGTACTGGATGATGATAGACAGGGCTGCTTGGACTGAAAGGAAT
>JARBES010000121.1:1098488-1111160 GCA_030265145.1 Strongylocentrotus pallidus
TAAATGTATCGGAGTGTTGCGCCCTCCCCCCCCCCCATCCCCCCCCTTAATCCTGGATCTTACTTCCACTGCATCATTCGACCACGTTTGACATGAAATTACAAACTTCTGCATTCCTCTCAACACTGTTATGTTCTGTTGCGTACTTTCACATAAGTTGACCGAATTTTCCTTGTTGTTGTAGACTTGTAGATAATAGAATCTTCCTGACTTTTGCCAAACCTGTTGCATATTGCTTACCTTCATCATGCTTGTATTATATAATTTTGGGAGATAATGTATATAGGTGTACATAAATTTTACCTGATTGTCCCCAAGTTCTAAACTAGTTCGATTGAAAATAGAATTCATTACAGATTGTCAAAACTTTGAGGTATTATATTTGTTAAACTTTTTAGAGTAGTGTAACTATATATTGAAATTATACTGAGAATACCCTTTTTACTATTTCGATTCTCCTTAATGGATTCTTTTATTTGTTTTTCAATTGTTTGATCTTGGTTTATTGGAGTACATTATTGTGATTTAAGTTTTCACATTTTCTAAAAAAATAACTTTAACATCTTATGAAGATGAAGAAAGGTGTCTTGTTCGCACAAGATCATAAGCAATCATGTTTTCTCCATGCAACCCTTTCCTCTTTTCCTCTTCTTCTTCTTTCTTCTTCTTCTTCTTCTTCTTCTTCTTCTTCTTCTTCTTCTTCTTCTTCTTCTTCTTCTTCTTCAAATCTACTTGAAGGTGACAATGCGAACAATAATTTAGTAATAAAAACAAAAGGCGTCAAATAAGCAGGTCAATTGCTTAGATGGCGAGTGTTCTTAATTCGTTTTTATATCCATTCCCGCCGATAAATGGGAAGCAAGGACTGTCCACATGAGTTTTAACACGTACCAGTCGTCGTAAGAATGGAGCGTGCCGGCAACGGTATGCCAGACTCTCACCCTCCCTGTGCTTAGCGCGAGCATGCCGCTGTGGTACCGCTTCTTGGCACCTGTTTTTAACAACTCAGTTTAAAAACAGACGGCGCTCGTGTTACTACTTATTGTATCGTTTGTGAATTTAGGCTGAGACTAAACTCGCGCCAAATATTGAATCGTATTTAATATCCTTCATTTCCTTTTTTGTTTTCATATGAACGGTGATATTTGCTAACCATGGATGGCAAATAAATAGACAACGCCATGTTTTGAATAGAGATAGGGGCTGTCGATGAATGATTTAAACGTGCATTAACGAACATGAAAAATGGCGCCGCTGACCGCTGTAAACAAGAGACAGAGAGGTGTTGGAAGAAGAAAAAAACATGGAAATTTACTAAATTGCGAGGTATATTCTTGATCGTATGTTTATGTCGACAAAATTATAAAGGTTTTTGTGTAGAATATCTCAATCTGATTCTACCGTTTTTTTCTCTCAATATTTTGAGCCGATTTCCTCATCGGTTTCCGTTTTCAAATATAACGATTTGAAAATCTACATGAATGTCTTCTAGGTATGAATAGATTCCAGTTCAAGTAGTTAAAATAAATCAAACGCAATTCAAATTACTCATGCTTTCAACTGTTGTATACTTAAAGGGACTTGGTAACATTGATCAGATGAGAGAAAGTGGTGCTAAGGTAGTAACTTCAATGCTAGATGTACAATCTGAAATCTGAAATGTGCAATCTGATAATCTGAAAGTTAGAGTGAAAACAGACCATTATTAATTATAACAAGTGAGAAAAACTGATCTTATCGATTCCTTAATTCTCCCAACTATATTATTACAATGTACTTACATTTTAGGTGAATGTAAATCGTCACAAAGCTATGGATTAGCTATATATACCATTCCAGACGTTTAAGTGTTGACAGATTTTTAAAAAGCCTGAAAAACGGTTGGGAAAATTCAAAATAGGTTAGGAGAATTTAATGTTAGAGGGTGTTGACCAGTGACGCCTTCAAAGAAAACCATAAATATATTTGTGGTTTGAGAATTTTTTCAGGATTTGTTTGCATGCTAGAGGGTTAGTACAGTAGAAGGAATATAATAAGTAACATTTTATACACCAATTACGCAGTTTTTTCATCAACCTTCAACAATGTTACCGGGTCACTTTAAAGAATATAAAGTAAATGGTATTTGTATAAAACAATCCAACTATTTGACTTCATTTAAAGAGCAGCGAAAGGCCATTCTACATTAGCAATATCTTATAGGTGT
This sequence comes from Strongylocentrotus pallidus, assembly GCA_030265145.1. Classification (NCBI taxonomy): domain Eukaryota; kingdom Metazoa; phylum Echinodermata; class Echinoidea; order Camarodonta; family Strongylocentrotidae; genus Strongylocentrotus; species Strongylocentrotus pallidus. The sequence continues at coordinate 1,100,695 of JARBES010000121.1, forward strand.
TGATAGGGCAGGGTTCTGAGAGCTGTAAGCATTCATCATGTATTGAAACCACGTGACGTAAATACCTGTACATGATCATGTGATAGACTTGTTATCCAATCAGGATTCAATTTGAGAAATGTAACAGTCGCCAAATGTGCCTGATTCGATTATCCACCAATTCAACTTTGTTCTTATGAACCCTCTGCGAGAAGCAAATCTAATTTCAATACCCATCCTGGCGTTGGTTTATTTGGTATGTGTTTCTTTACAACATGGTCCAGCTGCGAGGGTAATTCGAATAGATTAAAAATGAACGCTTAGATTTTCCTTGTAACATTTTCACCTAGTATTTTCAAACTTAATGCAATTCATGAGAAGCTGCCTTGTTTGTTGTAAACAATTTGTAAGCTTATCTTTTTTAAATTGGTTATTAGAAAATGCAATGGTATCGCATTGCGCTGACGTCGTCACCTTTTTAAAATGACTTTGTGATAAGTAATCAGAAAAGGTGTTTGGAGTATTCTATTCCTTTCGTTGTATTCGTTTGAGTATAAAAATCACTATTTCCTTTTTTAATATAATAATTATATTCTATTACTGTTAATTCATCGAATATAATTATAACTTGAAAGAATATTCGATGATTCACTTTTTGATTAATTGTTTGTAAACGAGTTTAAACGAAATATAATATGGTTACTACTCAATGTCGATGAATCGTGATAAAAGTTGAAATCAAACTTCAATTCTAAAAAATCAGAATTTGATAATAAGCTAATAACCGCCCAAAATATTTGCTCTCATGATTTAAACTGAAAATGTTCGGACAGTTGCTAGACTTATCATGTTTTCAGTTTATTTCCACTTAGTATTTTCACAAGCTAACATTCCATGGAATATTGGTTTTTGCCTTGTATGGCAGGTTAAATCATGTTTATATTATTACAAATTTGCGTCTGTTTTCTTAAAATTAAATGTCGTTTTTCTGAAATAGAAACCTTGTGTTTTAGAAAACAACCTCGTACAGGTTCGCTAAACATGGAGCTTTGAGTAGGTTTTAACCCCCCACAGGAGTCGGAGGGGTGAACCGTTACCCCTCGTTAAAATGCAATATCATAGTTACACCCCACGTCGAGATCGGCCGAAGTTCTCACAAGAATGTTTGTCAGGGGAACATGGGATCATTACAAACAAATCACTTCTGTTTAGTAGGTGAATGTATCTCACCAAAAGCCACTGTATCACGTGGTTTAGTTTTCATTACCCAAAGCTTTGCGTTTGTTCTTCATTTTTGTCACAACTTATTACTTTTAACAGAAAACATTGCTGATAAAAAGCGCTTAGAAACAATGTATTAAGCGCTTTGTAAATTTAATATATTATTATTATGAAAATGATTTGAGGGAAAGTTAAAATGGACGATCATTCTCTAGGACAGTATAAGATAGACTAGGTGATTTTGTAGGAGAAAATGGGATACATTATATTTCTTTTAACTAGAATTTGTTTCTTATAAATCACAAAGGATTTTCATTACAAATATTAGTAGCATGTACACCCTGTATGATTATGGAGGTGAATGTGTCATGCCATGAGCCACTGTTTCTCGTTATTTGTTTCTCGTTATTTGTTTCTCGTTATTTGTTTCTCGTTATTTGTTTCTCGTTATTTGTTTCTCGTTATTTGTTTCTCATTATTTGTTTCTCGTTTCCAAATTCTTCACATTCCCGCAAGAAATCATTATTTTGTTTATGAAATAAAAAGTGAAACAAAGAATCGCCCGAGGCAGAGTTGTTATGCTTGAATATTCGAAAGGAAAGTTGAAAATGAAGTAAGTAATATTATTGAGAACGCGGAGATAAGATATGTTCCTTTGCTCTAAATTCGTTCGTCCAACGACGCGTGGCATATATTGACAGGAACATATATCTCACAAACAAATCATTTATGTTTAGTATGTGAATGTATTATAGCGTGAACCGCTGTATCATCTAGTTGGTCTCCTGTTTTTTTTAAAATATCTCCAACTTTATTAAGCCAGAATGGCAGAATTCATTGTTATCTTTTAAACAATAATAATTAAGAATAATCAGAGGCAAAGTTATAACAAATGATTAGGACAACAACGATGGAATACATTTCTTTTACGGAATGTTCGTTTTTCATAAACATGTTATTGAGAATAAGAATATAGTTCAATCATTATTTACTAATACTTTGGATGAGAATGTAACAATAATTATGTGAGCCACTTTTATCTTGGAAGATCTGCCTCGTGCCCCAAAATAACAGCTTTCTTTCCATTTTGTTGTTGCAAGGAATCGTTATTATTTTGATCTTAATCATTGTTGGTTAAAGATGGTCAGAGATGAAGTTATAGCAATAGTAATGCCATGATTTTAATAAAAAATTGTTTTTTTTTTCTTTCCAAAATATCTGTCTTCTTTTACACAAAACAAAGCAAAAACAACACAAAGATAAATATTAGTTCCATAATGAAGATTAGATATGAAGTTTAGAAAATTTTGAAATTCGGAGAAAAAGTACATTATTGGGTAAATTAAAATGAAAAACTAGTTTCATCAAAATTCGTTTATTATTTTTACGAAGACTATATTGAACGAAAAATATTAGCATGCAAATCATTCGAACGAATATGCAGAATTATACATGCGTTATGTATAATGTGTCGATTCCATATATGATTCGAATGTATTTGCTTATTAATCATTAAATCTGAAACTCAATAACACGATCAGTATGCTTTTTTCTTCAAAATGAACTGAGTAATAATACTCGGAAAATTCGACGATGTTTAAAAACAGTCATATTATAGTTTCAGATCAATTTCTTCCACATTGTTGAATTTTGGTGCACGAGTATGATAAGGTCATGGCGGTAGCGGAAAAGTGATACATTTAGGCGGGAAAACCACGCAGTGCCTGTGGGGGAGGTCTGTTTGCGAGATGGTGATAACAAGTCACTCCTCCTGCCACGATACCACTCTAAATCAAATCAGATACTTCTTCTTTCCCTCCTCTTCCTCCTCAATGGCATCCATCTTCAGGTGAGACTCGTTATTGGAGGAGTTTAGTGCAAGAACGTGCTGAGTCGTTTTTATTCTAGTTTGGTGTTTCTGAGTTCCATTGCTCATTCTAAAGACAAATCACTAAATATAAGACGTAACAAAAAACATGTTGTATTGCCCCTTGCGACCGACCAAAAAACCTTTAAATCTACGTCGGCTTTTTCATTATTTTTTTTAAACCGTTTTTAGAAAAAAATGTTTAATGAAAGAAAAAAATGTAAACTGAGAAATACCAGCCCAAAGAGGGAGAGTGAAAAAAAAAAAAAGATTTCCGACCGACTGACCCATGTTTTGGCACCTAAAGGGCCATACAACATCTTTTTTTTAAAGGCTTAACTGCAAGAACATGCTTTAATTCCCCCTCTTTAAACAACTTGTCATACTCATTATGGTTTCGTCATGTTTCGCGGCAATATCTCTTTATAGGGTAACGATCAATCGCTAAATCTAAACTGCAAGAACATGCTTTATGAACACTGAAGAAATTGTTTTATTTTGGTTTCGGCATGCTCTATCGCAACATTGGAACTGCAAGAACATGCTTCTTGTAATGTACACTCTGAATATTAAAGTTTTTTGTTGTTGGATGTCGTAGCCCCATTGCCCAACGTAGCCACCAATCGCAAGGTTACAATCAAGACCATTTAATCTACTTTAGATAATCTGTTTTGATTTAAGTTCTTTCGGTTTTTAGCCCTGCTGTTCAGAGTACCGACCAATTAAAACTACAAAATTTGTTCGTATTCTATACATCACAGAATTAATGTGATTTTTACGGGAGGGAGAGGTTAACATTTTTCACTTCATAATCTGTGGACTAAAATCAGTGCACTTTCGCGGCGTTCAAAGTACTTGACCTAGATATACAGTTAACAACTAAAGAACTCGTACCCTTAACGAAGTTTTGTAATTTGTTTAAGTATGTGAAAATGTATTTGTCCCAATTTATGTTTCTTGATAATGTGACATATGCCAGCTTTCATCTAAAAGTATTTAACAAGGCCTCAATTCAACAAGTTTGCTAGGGGTATGAATTTGTTTTTTAACTGTAGATGACTTTCGAAAATGTCGTGGCAGGTAACGATATTAATCGAGAGTGGATATACAACCTTTTGCTTCTGATATTTGTGATTCTTCTTGACCCCCAGCTGGTCTACCAGCCCTGGGACAGGTGTGGTGAATTGGTTGATATGCGATACAACAAGATGTACCCCTAGTTCTGGAATTCGGTAATTTAAAGAGAATGTTTCGTTCTGGTGGAAATAATCTGCGAGCTCTCCCATTCATCGAGCAAAAATGCCTTCTGCAAAGGGTTACTTTAAAACTGCCCTATTATTCAAAATATGAACAAATCTTAATCTTCTCTTCGTCCTGGTTTTTCGTTACTCTTTAGTTTCCCCTCCCTCTTTTTTCTTGCGAGGGGGGACCGCCCCATTGCCCTCTTGGCTATGCGCCTTATTTTTTATTTATTTATTTATTTATTTATTTTTTTTTTTGGGGGGGGGGCGTTGGGGTAGACAGTTGGAAGTCATCCATCAATAGCATTCACTCCCATACTTTAAGATATAATTTATATGAGAATTTGGAAATAGAAATGTAAAAATTCTGCATGTTTAATATTTCCTATTTGATTCTCTATTTAATCTTCCAATATAGCTCTCCATCCCACATCTCATTCCTAGTCACCCGAACGGAATCATTCAAGGAAACGAGTCTACCGCCCTCTCGTGGCTCATCAACTTTCAGGGTAAGTCGAAAGTGTCACTTTTTCTTCTTCGTCGGTTCTACTGGGAACGATGTGTTTGTCTCAAAATAATTGTGATATATGTTTTGCCATATTGCAGTTTCATTGCCACAAATCCACACATCAATTTAAATGTCACTGACATAAAACGATCGCAAAACTTTCAAGAAAGAAACCAAGGTGCAATTTTGATAGACTGGTCATTACTGTTGTATTGCCGACAGAGATCTTGTTCGGATTGCGTTTATGTACGTATATTTCAAAAATGTGATAGACAAGACTATTAAATTGTCTCATGTCCATTAAAAAAAAATTATTTTTGATTCTGTTTTATGTGTTTATTTGTTGTTGTTTGTGTTAATTCCCTATACAGGAAATGTGGGGATGCCTCCAATAGATAGAACTGATCAAGATGTTATCATGCTTGGAGCAACAACGCAGGTATCCACCAATCAGCACACGAAGGAGAATCACGTGACAGGAACAACCAGGATGAAATCCCAGTACAGAGCGAATATGGTCACGTGATGCCCAAAGCAGTTATAAGAGAAACATGTAAATTGGTGTACCAAAGTTTAGATAAGAAGTGTTGTATTGAATGCCACATTACATCAAGACAGAATGGAAAAGGCCTTTGCAAAAAAGAATAAGTGGATGATTTAGTTTTATTTTAACAAATTAGATGTAAAACATTACATTTTATTTAGGTCTATACTATTCAAACCTATTAATAACACATCCCCCCCGTGGAGATAGGAGGTTCAGCTGAAAACAGAATAGACAGATAGCAATGTTGATATGATGAAAGGTGTATAACATAACAATTGTTCTATGTTTTCCTCTCCTGTCTGAATTCATCTATATATATTGTAGCAAGATACTCTATGGATTGTAAAAATGTTGATTGCTTGTTCTAAATTTGATTTTATTCTCCGAGTCCGATTTATATTTTAACAATCATAGATTGTATTTATTTCGACCTTGAGAGAATAGATTGCATTTATTTCGACCTTGAGAGAATAGATTGCATTTATTTCGACCTTGAGAGAAAAACAAGTATTGAAGAAAATACAAAGATAGGACAACAAGGATGAAAATATCCGTATCTGGACAAATTGTAGATTTTTGTTTTTTTCCGGTGTTCAATTTGTTGTTGTTGAAAGACCTCTGTCAGATGATTATAAAGAGCATATAATCTCGAAAAAACCCAGTTGTTTCTTTTAATTACTTATTACGCATTTAGTAATAAGGAATTCATGAAAATAGTATTTGAAATTAGTTTTAAAAAAAACGTATTTCTTTTCCTATATAAATTATGCTCGAAACAGACACAACAATTTTATTTGATACAGTTTTAATGCTTAATTTCATTCGTCCTTTTTTCAGTCTTTCAGTTATATTTTCTGATTTGAGAAGTAAATCAGTTGCCATAGTGCCTGCCAAAGATTTTAGTACATGTATCACTTTTTCTTAGCGCTTTAAAAATTGATATAGAAGCAAATTGATTTGATCAAGAAGAATTGGGTTTAAAGGATATCAGTTTTGTTTAATTTAGTGGAAAAAGAAAATAAATATGAGCTTGATTGGGTTTATGATGAATTTAAGAAATAAAATGTAAAGAGACGACGTTTAGATTATTTTAAACGCTATGCCCAACCGTGGTCGACTATTTGGAGTGTTATTTTCCTGTCTTTTATGGAAATCACCATGAGGTTTATATTCTACTTTTTATATGATTCGTTTATGAAACGCAAGATGACTTTATCATGTGACGTTACTTTTTTTGACAAATTTTACAAATTATTTGTAAAAAACATTTTAATGATTTTTATTTTATTTTCCATTAAGATATGTTACTTGTAATGAATTGTTTACGAGTCACATACTATTAAAAAGGATTTTAAAGATTTAGTGTTTGATTAAAATGTTTTCCGTTAATTCGGTCGTTATTCATGATCTGCAAGTCTTATTTTCATTGTTGGATGTTTTTTAATTTCAGGCAAATGAATATGATACTATCCGATCTGCAAAGTTCCAGAAGTGCCCCGTTTTTTTAAATAGCTCCCCCTCTAGCTCTCCCCTCTCTCTCCACCTTTCTCTCTCCTCTCCTCTCCCCCTTTCTCTCCCTTTATTTTCTCTTCCATCTCTCCCCCTCCCCCCCTCTCTCTCTCTCTCTCTCTCTCTCTTTCCTCTCTCTCTCCGTCTCCCTCTCCCTCTCTCTCTCTCATGGACTCCCTTGCATTCTCTCCTGTCTCTCTCTCTCTCTCGAGATGATCTATTCATGTGGTATTTCGACTCATTTTCCCCCCTATTTCTCTGCATACTCTGTCTTTTCCTCTCTCCTACCCCTCTCGTACTATGTGTTACCCCTCCCCCTCTCCACCCTTCCCCCCGCTCTCTCCTTGGTTTTTAGGAAAAGAGCATGCACTACAATATTAAACACACTGAACACCTAATGTACTTATACACTGAGGTTTGTTTAAAACAACTTTGATATGTTTTAAGTGCATTGTCGGATATATTCCTTGTAATTATTTGATCTGTGTGAGGTGGTATAATTTTATCCCCAAAAAAGTCTATTGGATTAAAAAAAAAAACCTGACAAAATTGAGTTTGTCTCATCCCGTATTTGTTTCTTTGCTTTTTTATATAATTTATGGATGAGAGAATGAAGGAGGGAGAGAGAGAGAGAGAGACAGAGACAGAGACAGACGGGGAGAATGGGAGACACAGCGAGAGAGAGAGAGCGAGAGAGAGAGAGAGAGTGTGTGTGTGTGTGTGACAGAGATTGAGAGACAGACAGAGAGAGAGAGAGAGAGCGGGGGTGTATAAGGTAGAGATAGTAAAGCAATCAAAGAAAGAAATAATAAAAAAGAAAGAAGGAAATGAAAATGAATAAATATAAATAAATAGAGTGTATAAAGAATAGATTAAATGATTAAATGATTAAATTCAATCAAAATGAAAGAAAGGAATGCACTACAGCCATGAACTATACACACTCTCTTCAAGCATGGGAATCAAACGATCTGTTTCATGTGCTTCCGTTTGGAAAAACAGCAGTTCATTCTTTTTATTCAGTCAATGTGGACGGATCAAGAATTGATAATTCCTCTTCTATTCTCCAGGACTATGCACTTTCTTGCAGATTCAGAAAGCTCCCCTGAATAAACATTTTTTTCTTCGCACTTACCAACTGCATGCCTTGACTTGGAATTAAAAAGAAGTTCTCAGACCAAAGCGGTCATTCATTATTGCAAATCTAGATCGGATAAACAAATAGTTAATTAAAAATGAGTTGATCTTTTAATAAAGAGGTAAAAATGAAGGAGGATGAGATATTAAAACTTCGCGCGCAAAAACAACAATATTTTGGGCGCTCGTTTTTTACTCTTTCACCCAAACGGACGTACGGCGTGCCCCCGTTTTTGAAGATTTTGCCCGAGGTAATAAATAAACCCGGCACACGCATTGGAAAAACGTTCGCCAACGTTAACACCGTTGAGAGTGTTGGAAAGAAAATAACACGGCCATGATTCAATGCAAGATATTTTAGAATGAGTAATTTTTGATAAATGGTGTCAGTCTTTGGATTTAGGCAGTCATTATTGGTTCAGACTACACCTGCATCATCTATTAGAGGCGGGAAATATATTAAAATGCTATTTTGAGATGCTTTGGTGAGTCGTATCATATAGAGTTGGAAAGCGTAATGCAGCTGACGTCTCGTTAAGACAGTTTGGATGTCTGAGGCAAAATACAGCGCTACATTGAATGACGAATTTTGAATCTCCTTTTCAAAAAGAGAAAAAGAAGAGTGTTTTAGAGTATAAGGAAATAAATTTAGACCTATTGAGGTTTTAGAGGTTTGCATGGCTCGCGTTACTGTGCAGTTCATACATTTATAGAGATCCTATGAAAGATCTTTGAGGTGCAGTTGGAAAACGCCATCACACGTCAAAGACATGAACATTGGGTTGCTCTCTCCCTTCTTCCTTACAATGCTTCTCTCTCCCCATTTTTCTTCTGCTTTCTCCCTTCAAATGTTCTTGTCCCCCTCTCTCTCTTTTCTCTCACCTCCTATCCCCCTTTCCCATTTCTCCCTTTTACCATATTTGTTATGGACCATTCTTGATTAGAAATCCTTAGTTATAATAATAATATTCGGTTCTTGTTAGCGCATATCACACGTCTCTATGCGCTTCCAAAGAGCTTTGGAAATTATTACCCTAGTTGTAGCTCCGGCAGCCGTTATCGGCGTACTTGTATTTTAAGGAATAATCATACCAGATACCCATTTACCTCACCTGGGTCGAGTGTGGCAATTGTAGATAAATAAGGATATTGCGAAGGGAATATAGGTTTAGGGTTAGAATTATTAAGAGCAAGGGATAAATTTTGCTTGTATTGCTATTGGGGTGAAAAACTTGTGTACATACATGTCATGTGTTAATCAAATAAGTATTATTATACTCAAATAAAACAATGAACTCACTTTACGTCTTTCGTGTTTGTAAAAGTATCATTCACGGTGATGTGTTTAAACGTTAATTCAAATATCTGCATTGTTATTAGCGTTTCAAAATATGCATTCTGTAAGAGATGAAGTTGAGTTTGGGGCCCCATTTTACAAAACTTGTCATCAGTGACAATTGACAATTTTTGTTGTATATCTGCAGATTTGTCACTGATTTTTATCATTTGTCATTGAAAAAAGGCTTTGTGAAACGGGTCCCTGGTCACTGCGTGGAAGCGATTTGAAAAAATCTGATCATGTAGCTGATAAGCAATGTAGAATACTGTGAGGTTTAGGAATCATCAAAATGATAAGAAATTGGCCCAGTCTTGCTAACACTCAGTTACATGCACAGTACACAACAATGTACATTATGGGACGTCTCAAGCATGTAGCATGAAAGTGTGGTCCACAAGCAACCTTTATATTAGCGGTTATTTGTCAAATATCGAATATGAGGGCATTAGAAGAGCCGTCCTTTTCGGGTTGTGTTTTTTTTCTTTCTCTGCTGCTCTTCCACACAAAGTTACATCATAATTACGAATGAAAAAGCCTTCAAATTACATTTTACCTTTCCCAGAAATCAACACTCCCTCTAGATACCCATTATTATTTTCATACACAATTCATGATGGAAACAAAGTTGTCAGTTATTTCAGTGTTTTGTCTGCTGGGTATGAATAGTGAAGTACAAACATTTTATTAAAAATGCAAACATAGAGGACCCCCCCCCCCTTTTTGTGTTCAGCACTATAACATTAAATATCACGAAGAGAGAGAGAGAGAGAGAGAGAGCGGAGAAAAAGATAAACGGATGCCTTACGTTCTTGAATCTTTAAAGGAGAACAGTCACGCAAAAATTCAACCCTGTCCAAAATTCGTACGAGCCATTGCATTAAAAGCATACAGGAACAAATAATTTTGCAAACATCTCAGCTCTCACTTACGTAATCGAGCGCATCGATTTATCTTTTCTCCATATGTCTGGTCACGAGTATTTCAAAAGAACAATATCTCTTTTGCAGAATTAGTTTAGTAGAAGTTTATGATTTTTGACGGCTATTTTAATAATAATAATAATAATCTTTTAAAGTCCACTCCAAATTTTATTAAGTTAAACCGAAAATGGAAATTCT
>JARBES010000121.1:1797475-1807622 GCA_030265145.1 Strongylocentrotus pallidus
TCTATATTCTACAAATATTACTGTAAATAGATTGATGGTTAATTTATTATCGTGAGAATGCAATATAATAATTTGATTTTATCTTAACACTCTCCATCAATAATACAAAATGTATTATCCTTTCTTTTTCCATCCCTAATCCTCCACCTTAATTATCTTAATGAATTTTAAAAATATATTTGTAATCCCATTTTGAACAATTAAGATTTTAAAAATTATAGATGATAACAAAAATGAATTCGTTAGTCGTTACTAATAATTTTTTTTCTTTCTATTCATTCATTTATCTATGTGATTGTTTATTTATTTACTACTTAATTCATTTGCATTGACACTATTTGAAATGAAAGATAAAAACAGTGTGGAAAGTATTAAAATAGCCTAATACATTTTACAGTTAATGTTATTTGTTTGTTTGTATGCTTGAAAATTTAAGGTCAAATTTGTTATTATTTGAGATGTGTGCCTGGAAATCAATCCCCAAAATAAGATTTAAAAAAAGATAAAAAGCCGATGTGTAAGACTAGTTCAGCGACCACCACAGCCATGACAACTGTTGGTGAGCTGCGATCGACGATCACAACGTGAAGATCGTACACAGCTGTCGTCTGCCTATCACCGTGCGTAGCGAGCTTCGACGCCATTCATTGGTTGAAACACTAACCCACGCAGATATCGAATTCCCACTAAACAGAGAAAGAGAGAGAAGTAGATGATTCCACCAATGCAGTGAAATTGTTTAGCTCTAGCGGTGGAATGTTGCTGGCCATTGCGTTGGAGTCGGAGCTTGTATGAGCGACAGAGAAAGAAAGCGGATTAAACAAAATATTAAGTTCATCTCGCGGTTACAACTAGCTATGTTTGTCGTTGATTAATGAAGCAAATATGCAACAGAAAAAGTGAGACGTTATCGGTGTAAGGTCGGTCGATGAGAATATTGGAAGATAGGTATTGAGTAAGGATCCTTGCCGTGACTGACATATCGCCGTCGAAGCCCCCTGTAGCGTTATCACATTGCGGAAGTGTGATAATTTTAATGCGTTCTACAGTTCAACGAAACGAAGGAATAATTTGTCAATTTCATACGGACAGATATCGAGTTTAACCAATCGACTCTGTTTTACCCTTCAAAGTATTTCTACCGTCTTCCATTTGAAAAAAAATAGGAAAGTATTTGAACGCAAGTTGGTGATATAATGATTGGATGGTTCTTTTTCTAAACCAAGCAACCTCCTAGGAATTTTGTCCAAGCTCAAGTTCAAGCTCATTATTCGTGTAAAGAGTCCTAGAGAAAAGAAGCACATCTAAAGCACTATAAGTCCAAGTCTCATATTTGCGAAGGTGAAGAGGAAGAACATGAAAATGTCATTCGTCTTAGATAAACGATCGTCTTAAGTTCTTCTTTCAGTTACCGTAGATTTCTTTTATTGTTAGAAACGATTCCGACAAAGGTACTCGAAAGTAGTTAGTAGTTGTTTCTCGTATACGGTCCTTCTCAAATCTCTCCGAGTCAAGAAACGACTTAGATTTGTAAGCGTCCTATTCGAAGGATTTCTTTATCAAAAGGATTTAATGTCCTCATGAAACATAGAAATAAGTATGCTGCTCAGTTAAAAGCAGAAAGAGAGCTGCATTTTCCGGTCATTATTTCACGAGAGTTGGAGACGGAGAGGATCGCAAGAGAGCTCTAAATTCAGAGGCACAATTCGGATATTTTGGATAGCGCCACGGACTTCTCGTCGCCGGGTTAGCATGAAAATGGAAGGTGGTTGTCGCAGTATGGGCTGGTATTCGAAGTGGTGGTCGACCTTGGTCAAGATAGTCGTGCTGTATCTGTGCCTCCATAGCTGTACCGAGAAGTTTTGCAATTGCATGGTGATACCTGAGCTAACCATGGAGGACTACGAAGACAGGTAAGAAATTGATTGTTTTGTTTTTTGTATTGAAATTAGCCACTTCAAGGTACATCGATATATATTCACACACCAGTGAAAATGAACATTTAATTACATAATGCAATTTCATTTCATTTCAGCATATCAAATATCTTTCTTCACTTATCTAGCAATGGATATCCACTGGGCCATGATTTGCCACCTGCTGCCATGGGCAGTTTTTTTACCATTACGTATGGCAATGTCTCTTTCCATTTTGTACGATTTGATAACAAAGGAAATGAAGTCAGTAATATTTGGTTTAGCTAATTTGCTTCTGTTTAAGTTAATTGTTGCAAGAAATGGATTGTTAGTACATCACTTTTTTGGTAATTCAGCAATAGACGAACATACAGTACACATTATGATAAAGGCAAACAAAGGAAATTAGAGCATAATAAGAGAATCCCAGGACTTAATTGACCTGATTAATGGTCCATGCTGGGCAGGTAACGTAAAAAGATACAAATCAGTCAAACTAGGTTTTAAAAATCAACATGGAAGTTTAATATACAGATGAGGTATTCATTACGTCTCATATCATCCAAAAATGAGCCAACCGCTATAATCAATAAATATATCAATCTTGTACCATCAATAGTATCATCTCTTTCTCTCTCTCTCTCTCTCTCTTTCTCTTTTTTTTTTCTTTCTCTACACCTCTTCTCTACACCTGTACATAATTCGTTATGAAGTGTTTATCATAATATACTCTGTGGATGTGGAACGGTTGGTGCAAATACGCGTGGATCCTGATTATATTTTGTTCGAGTAAAGCAGATTATTACATCTACTTTTATATTATTAATTTCTGCTCAATTCTTGAAATGTATTAACAGTTCTAAATACTTGTTATTAAGTAATAACATTATACATATAAAGCGCCTGTTCATAGATACAAAGCGCGTATGTCTGAAAAAAAAGAAAAAAAAGAGAGAGAACATTATCATTTGAACTTTCGAAGCTTTACATTAATTACAAACAGAGAGGAATATCACAACAAATTAGAAAATATGTGTTTTCAGACAACTCTTAAAAGTTATGAGAATACGGCAATTCTTTTATACTGGGTATTTACATGTTTCGGGGGCAATAACGGAAAGGCCCTATATCACTTATATATCTGTTTACTGGTTCGAGGGACGGTAAGTGCAGGGATATGTGAGTTTAAACTCACATATCACTGGTAAGTGTATTGATACTGGCTGATGATGTATTATACATGGATTATACATGGATGTGTGCGAATGAAGTAGAACACCTAGGTATGCTTGGGCCTGATTATTGAGACACTTGTAAGTGGGAGTTAAAGATCTTATGTATGATATGATTATTAGCGCGGAACCAGTGGTGATCAGTGATGAGAGGAGAGAAATTAATGAGTCGTGCTGCTTTATTTTGGAGGAGTATAGAAGGGAGTTAAGATCTTTAAGCGATATACCATGGAATAGTGAATTACAATAATCTAGACGGGACAGAACAAGATATCTTAGGGTTGCGTGATATGACTTTCTTTATTCCATTGAGGTTTCGTCAGTGGAAATGTTTCAGTTATGAAAGTATCATCTCAATATAGCGACTAAGATTTGCATATAAATGAACAATTTATATGTATATGGATATAAATGTATGATCGCCACTTTCAACCTGACTTCCGAATTCATAGACAACTTAATAAATTGATTGACTGATATATTCGAATTAAAAAAAATAATGAAACCTAGTTACCATGCTAGTATACTGTTGTTCATTATAATGGGGTATGATCCTGACATTAAAAGGCTTATGTTAAATTGGACATTTTTGCGAGATTCAAAGTATGGAGAGTCAAAGAAATACGAGTAAAAGTAAAGTGAAAAACAAAGTAATGAGAGAGTCAAAGTAATGAGAGTCAAAGTAAAGAGAGAGAGTCAAAGTAATAAGAGTCAAAGTAATGAGAGTCAAAGTAAAGTGAGAAACAAAGTAATGAGAGAGTCAAAGTAATGCAAGTCAAAGTAAAGAGAGAGTCAAAGTAATGAGAGTCAATGCATTTTGGAAAGTCAAAGTAATGATAGTCAAAGTAATGACAGTCAAAGTAATGACAGTCAAAGTAATGAGAGTCAAAGTAATGAGAGTCAAAGTAATGAGAGTCAACGTATTTTGGAGAGTCAAAGTAATGCTTTTCAAAGTAATGAGGGTCAAAGTAATGAGAGTCAAAGTAATGAGAGTCAGAGTAATGAGAGTCAAAGTAATGATAGTCAAAGTAATGAGAGTCAAAGTAATGAGAGTCAGAGTAATGAGAGTCAAAGTAATGAGAGTCGAAGTATAGAGAGAGTCAAAGTAATGAGAGTCAACGTATTGGGAGAGTCAAAGTAATGAGAGTCAACGTATTCTGGAGAGTCAAAGTAATGATAGTCAAAGTAATGAGAGTCAAAGTAATGAGAGTCAAAGTAATGAGAGTCAAAGTAATGAGAGTCAACGTATTGTGAGAGTCAAAGTAATGAGAGTCAAAGTAATGAGAGTCAAAGTAAAGTGAGAAACAAAGTAATGAGAGAGTCAAAGGAATGAGAGTCAAAGTAAAGAGAGAGTCAAAGTAATGAGAGTCAACGTATTGGGAGAGTCAAAGTAATGAGAGTCAATGTATTTTGGAGAGTCAAAGTAATGAGAGTCAGAGTAATGAGAGTCAAAGTAATGAGAGTCAAAGTAACATTTGAGAGTCAAAGTAATGAAAGTCAAAGTGCAGTGCTGATATGAACATGGATGAACGAGATTGTGGTGCTTTTGGTGGTATGTGTTGCTTTTCGCATGGACCATGGTGTTCGTGTGTGTGGTTGCAATTTATGACGCGCGATGGCGTTCTGTAATTTCCACTTCTTATTATTTGGGACCTATATATTTAATTGAAGAAATCATAAATAATTAAAGCTGTCTCTCCTCCTGTTGCGAAAATTCGGGTGTTTCCTAGCAGTAAGGATGCTATCTGTTCGTACTAATATCGTGAATGGGATAAAAGTCAACGCAAAGATGAGATGATTTACACTAGAATGTGCACAATCTGATCAAGTATCTTACTGCATATTGACATACAGTGTCAGACTGATGAAAGATATATCAATGATTCAGTCAACCATACTCTCTTGAATCAAATGTTAACCGTTTATTGGTGAAAACTATGGAAGTATTGATTTACGTCTTCATCTATAATATATCCAGCCATGACATTTAAGACCATTATGACATAGACTTACAAAAGATAGGAATGTAAATATTATTCTTGTCAATACTGCTGTTATAGATCGCACATCCTTCAAAATAGATACAACATTGAATACGATTCCATTTTATTATGGAGTTGAATTCTTTAGTAGAGGGAAAATCATTGCACGCATAAAAGAAGATAATAAGAAAAAAATGCGGAAGATTCATTGAATGATAAAAGATACTCCATATTCCTTTGTTTGATTAAATTAATAAAAGACGAATTCGATAAATCCTTGGGGGGAAATACGTCTACAAGTCCAGGAGGTCGGCGTTTTTGAAGAATAGATTAATCATACCATGACATCACCTTTGATATTTATTTTATCTCTCTTTCATATTATGATAAAAGTAGGCGACGAGCACGTACAGTCCTGTGTTAAATCAATTAAACAACTGATATTGCAAGGAAAAGGATGTTAGCCAACCTATGTTTTCACTGGAAAGGAATTTACAAGGTTTTATACATACATGTACCATTAATATGTAGACTATTTTTAGCTTTTCGATATTCCTGTTTCATACTTTGTCGACCGCTCCTTTTTTTTC
Organism: Strongylocentrotus pallidus; assembly: GCA_030265145.1. Taxonomy (NCBI): domain Eukaryota; kingdom Metazoa; phylum Echinodermata; class Echinoidea; order Camarodonta; family Strongylocentrotidae; genus Strongylocentrotus; species Strongylocentrotus pallidus. The sequence continues at coordinate 1,803,196 of JARBES010000121.1, forward strand.
AGGAGGACCTGAAGAAGGCCGAATACAAATAAATAGATAGATAGAAAGACAGATTCTTTTATTGATTCATGTTCAAAACATAGCAAATTGGCCTCTACTGGCAGCACATAAACAAAATACAATGTAGTTACAAGATAATTGATAAACACTTAGGTGTGTACGTCACATAAAGTGCATACATTCACGCGAGAGTCATGACATTCAAAAAAGCATAAATATAAACTTCGTAATAATAGAGAGAACCTAAGAAAGGAGTCGACATTTAAAGATTGAGAAGAGAGAAAGAGGTCTCTCTCTCTCTTTCCCTCCTTCTATTTCTCTCTCTTTCTCTTACCCTCTTACCCTCTCTATCTCTCTCTCTATTTCTCTCCCTCCTTCTTTTTCTTCCCTCTCTCTCTCTCTCTCTCTTTCCACCCTATCACTTTTTCTCTCACTCTCTATAATTATCTATGTTGGTCTTTTTTTCTTTTTCTTCATAATGCCCCATATTTACATTTGTCAGTTTCTCATTAAAATATGGTCGAGCTCTTTAAATGTTGTCTCCATCAAAACCACAGAAATATTTTTATCCAAATCGCAGGTACTAATAATCCGGAGTACATTTTGTACCTTACGCATTACATAAATTGTTATAACAATTATAATAACAATGATAATAATATGTCTTGTTTATACCCAGCGTAGCCTAACCACAATCTATACAGTTTTCACTTCAGCGTAGAGGGTAAATCTGGAGAATATTACAATTTAAAATTAAAAACTTAAAAAACACACGACGTGTTCTCCTTCATGTTTGTAGTGCAGCTTCCAAGTCCAATTATGTATTCTTAACGTCATCCTCAATGTGAATGTACTTGTTGATGATTTCGGAAACGGGTGCATCCGGGATACAAGCCACGTAGTACCCCTGACAGTCGTACGGATATTAAGTTTCTATATGGTATCGTTAAAAAAAGAAAAGGGGGAAAAAACCTTGGATTTCTTATCTGCGTCACAAGGGAGAACATACAATAAATCGTACGCCTATGACTAAAAATAACAAATGATCAATACTTTTTTTTAAAGAAAGAAAGAAAAAATAATATCGATGGTTAAACAAAACCCAACCATACGGACTAATGAAGGAGTTCATCAAGGAGTATCCGTTGCTTTCATTAGTTAATGTGTGCAATGATACATATATATCTTATTATAATAAAGTCACTATCTTGCATTTCCATATGCTTGATGTGCAAAAATGCAATAATAAGGCTATATATAATTTTCCCCGTTTTCCGTCCATTTCATATAAAGCCCCACAATGAAATAAATACATTTCCCCCAACATTACAAAATCGATATAATAGCAGTAAATGCTATGTAGCATATTATAATAGCTAGGCGGAATGTCCTTCCCATTGCTTTTTGAGAGAGCAAAACGATAACAATAATAATGTAAAAAAGAAATGTTTCCGCCCTTCACAATTTCATGTCTCATTGCATAAACTTCTTGTCTGTAGGAAATGGAGAAGATGATGTGGGCAGTATGGTTTCTGCTCGTTTGCCTGCAATTTATTACTTTATCACTATTTATATGTATATAGTAACGTCTATGTGATGCCAATCTAGAAATATGCCCCCCTCCCTTTCTTTTTTGACAAATCGGAAACTTTTTCTTCATTAATTCCTAACTAAATTTGATGGAAATAGCATAAATGAGACTACACGATGATGATAACTGTTCTTTATGAAACGATTGATGGTATAGAAGAGCATTACGTAAGGCCTGTTAGACGTAAAGATGAGGGTCACTCCTGGTGAAATCTTAAGTGTGACGTCATATTAGCCAAGTTGTCAAGGTAGCAGGTTCCATACAATGTTGTGCTAAACAATGTCGTGGTGATCACACCAGCACAAAACATTGAATTTGCCCTGCTCCAGCCCGTTGCTTGAACGATGTCGCGGCGAACCTCATGCGCAAGCTCTATTGTTTAGAACCAGTTATCGAGACGACGAGCGAATATGACGTTCGCACTTCGGTACTCTGTACTCGAATTGTGTCATATTCCACACGAGAAACCCATGAGTGTGTATCTTTAAACATCATGTAAAGCCTCGGTGACAAATGCCATTACGAACTGCTACGAACGCCGTACGAACGATTTTCAGACAATGGAAATTTGGGAAGACAATGGAAAAGCAGGGAGATTCGTACGAACCTTTGTGACCGTAGCATAAGAGATAAGGCGATACCCCTGAGTCACGGCCGCTACCACAGAGGTCCATGTTTGAATCGAGGGTCGCATGAATCGTCACTAACATGATCAATGCATTCCTCCAAATCCATAATTTCAACGAATGAAAGACGTCATATTTCTGATTTTATCCGCACTCGTAAACCTTAATTGCAATCTAGACGCCAGTTAGGATCTCATTAAAGGTGTTATTCGCAAGGGATTCGACAATGCAATTGATAAGTCATGCCTCTCGCCTTCTTTTCTCGAGGGTGTCATATTTACATTCCGGTGTTAATTATCGGGCCATTTACAACTTGAGGCGAAGATACGTCACGGTGACTTTGGATTGTTTCGTTTGGTTGCTAGCTGACATCATGGGAATTTGCCCTGGCATGGTCATTTAGTAAAGGAGGACCTAGCTTAAAATTGAATAATTACCAGCTTTTAAGATAAGGACTTTGTCTGTGACTGTGTTTGTCTCCATATTTATCTTCCTCCGCTACCTCTCTCTCTCTCTCTTTCCCTCTCTTGTACATCCCAATTTATTGCACCCTCTCTTTATCCCTTCCTATCTCTCACTCACTCCCGTGTTGTTTCTTTTTCTCTTTCACTTCCTATTTATCAATTTCTCTCACCGGTCTACTTTTCCTTCTTTATAGCACCCCACATTCTCTCTCTCTCTCTCTCTCTCTCTCTCTCTCTCTCTCTCCTGTCTTGTTTATAAATGCAATGCATACGTCTTTCTTGAAACGTTTGAAATCAAGCAGACAAGTATAGTAGGGGAAAAGATTGGTTTCATTCGGACTAATTCTATGTTGTTTTATTCATTCATTCCCATAATCATTCATCGTCATCATCATCGTCGTCATGTTGATGATGATCATCATCATCAAAAATCAACGACAGCATCATCTACATTGTATGTATGGTCACGATGAAAATGTGCATGCCGCTTTGGGTTAGTCCACCGTAACTCCCGTCCTGACCTGCATAAGTTTTGTTTTGTGTTTTGCGTCACATCTGAATATAAATAGAAGCTTGTAACTTTCCCAAATTATTCTCACCTAAATTTGGAGACTCATAATGGAGACCAACCTGTTGATTGCTCTTTGATTCGGGATGCCCAACATAGCCTATATGGCACGGCCCTTCACCTTAAAGAGTTAAAGATAAAGTTAGCCCATTGTCAACTGGAACGGGTGGCTTCTGTATCAAACCTATGCGGAATATGACAATTCAGTAGTCATTGGGTTCTTATATTAAGTGCTATTCAATTTACACTGTGAAAGAAACAGCCTGGAAGCTATTGAGAAATGTTTGATTTACGTAACACGTAAGAAAATTGATGTATTAGTAGTTTTCAAAGTGAAAAGAGGCATACTCAATCTTGCGGCTGGAAAATGCATTGCACGCGGATACGGCTATATCATGCATAAGGGAAGTCATATGGAAGGAAGTTTGATTCAAACTTTTCAGCCATTTCTTCTCTTCCGAATATCATGAATATGTGGGCAGTTGAAGAAGAATTATTCTGCTGTGGTACTCTTTCAAGCTGGGTTAAACAACGAGTTTGAACACGCACAAACTACCTGTCATCTTTTATAATAGAACTCGACCTTCTCTTTAAAACCACCTTATATTGTCGACATCCACAGCGCCATAGTTGCAAATTGGCTTCCAAGTTGTAATTCTGTTTAAAACTCATATTTCGTTCAGTGACCGTGGATAGCGTAGTTCACTTTGTATATATAACGTCATACAGAGTTAATCAACACTCTATATTCGATATTTTTTAGACTATGAAGAAATAAAATAACCTAGACAGTAACAATACCGTGGTGTTCTACCTCCATGATGATATTCTTATTATAACGGTATAAACCCCTTCAATCTATCTACTAGTATGTAGCACTGTTCTGGTGGACACGTCATCGAACTATGAATCCCCGCAGCGACACTTAGCTCATCTAGCAAGATATTAATATACATGTTGCCACTCTCCACTCAGGTGCAGAAAAATGAGTACCTGATAGCGTTTGACCATGATAGTTAAGTTATAACCATGATAAACGACGTAATAATTTGATACTTTGTACTATTAACGATTGTATGATTAGTAGTAGTATTAGTAGTATTAGTAGGATTAGTAGTAGTATTAGTAGTATTATTAGTAGTAGTAGTAGTAGTAGTAGTAGTAGTAGTGGTAGTAGT
>JARBES010000121.1:1870771-1882676 GCA_030265145.1 Strongylocentrotus pallidus
ATTGGTTTACTGTATAACCATATTGACCGGCAAATTACACACAAAATCCCATTGACTTTTCTGAGCGGGCTAAAATATTGTAATTTTGTTGGCTTAAAATCCATCAAACCTTGAGGGCAATATCATTTAAAAATTGCCCTGCTCAGATGTCTGATACGGTTCATAATGCAAAATATACAATTTATGTTCATCAAATGATGTATATGAGAAACTATATCGTTGTGTTTATAATCATAGAAGAACCATCAAAATAAAAGATAGACAATATAGAAATATTCTTATATGGCTTAATGCATATATATAATGTGGTATTTTTGTTTTATTTGATTATTGTAGCAATTCACCATAAACAACCGTGATGTTGCATGCATAATGTCGAGCTCTGGTTCGGCAAGTGCATTGCATTGTAAAAGAAAAATGTTGATTATGTTCATAGTATTATACATGGGGATGATTGATTTTCAGGTTTAGAAGAAAACAAAAATCAAATGTATTTATAGAAGATTATACGATTGGTGTTATTGCTGTTGTACATCTTGTTTTTAGAACCATGACAAAATCGATGTCATAGACTTGTTAAAAATGTTAAAAATATTAAATGCAGCCAAGGCAGTAATCAAAATTATAAAACAAATACAAAAGTATATAGATACAAACAAAGTTTGTTGAATACAAGAAAAGGTAGAGTATATTATAACATATTTACTAGTATCAGTTCTTTTTGGAGAATAAAGACACAACAGATCATACCAACTGTTAGAAAATTTGACAAGGAAAATGATATACATACACATCATAGTGGAATGCAATCTTGCTGAAAACTACATACATTTGAAAAACATTGCACTCACATGTGGCAAAATGGAAAAGCACATAGTGTCACCATTACCTAGTTCAAAGACTGAAGCTACTTATATTGTGAATATGATAGCATTTTATGAGCAGTTATCTTTAAAGGAACATTAATCCTATGGTATTCTTCCGCATATATAAAATTAATACAACAGCTCACAAGACGTTGTGTGCCTATACCACACAACATAACTTTAACTCTCATACATAGTTATGACTTGTGACTTGTAGCAATATAACATATCAGGTTTTCATGCAAACTTACTATAACAAAATTATCCGCTGCTATTATTGTTTCATGTACATGATTGTAGTGTTAATAATACAACTACAAACCTTAAAGTCATGACACTATAAAGCAAATATTTACTGCAGTTGTTACCTAATGTACATGATCATTGCATCAACAAAACTGAAAGCGTTTTAAAGCAACCTTGCAATAAAGAAATTATCCTCTGAAATTATTGAGCTAGCTTAGATGATTGTTGTAGCCATACATGTAAAACCGTTTTCATATAATCTTATAATAACGCCTATATTCGATTCAGTTATAATACCTAATATAAATGATCATCGTAGTAAAAACAAATGAACATCCTTCATAAGACCTTGCAATGAAAAGAATAGATACTGTAACTATCGTCGTATATATATATATATATATACATGACCATTGTAGCAATACAAACGAAACACTAGTAATATAGCGTCATAGTACATAAAATTTGGTTTGAACTATTGTCTTATTAACATGATTATTATAGCAATACAAACCATATGTTTATTGTATTTATTACCTTAGATGCATTAACATTGTAGCAAAATAACTGAAACAGTAGTCTTACAATAAGGAAAACGTCTTCTGTAAATATCATCTTATATATATGATTTTTCGAGCAACAGAACTGAAACAGTATGCATACAGCAATACCCTAAAGAAAAATATTCTGTAATTATTATCACAAATATAGGAATATTGTAGCAATATAACTCAAATAGTATTCATTCAACCTTAAGATGTACATATACTGCGATTACAATATCATGGTTATGATTATTGTTACAACAGGACTGAAACAGTATTCATACAAACTTACAATAAAGAAAATAGGAACTGCAAGTATTATTATCACAATTAAATGGTCGTTGAAGCAACAGAAATGAAACAGTATTTATACAACCTTACAATAAAGAAAATATATTCTGTAATTATTGTCATATATCTGCGATATTGTAGCAATAGGACTAGAACAGTATTCATATAAACTTGCAATAAAGAAAACGTCTTCTGTAAATATTATCTTATATATATGATTATTCGACGAACAAAATTGCAACAGTATCCATACAACCTCACGATAAACAAAATATATTCTGTAATTATTATCAGAAAAAAAGGATTTCTGTAGCCATATAAATAAAATAGTATTTATACAAACCTTACAATAACATATATACATATACTGCGATTACTATATCATGTATATGATTATTGTAGCAACAGAATTGCAACAGTATTCATACAAGCTTACAATAAAGAAGTATGTACTGATACTATTATCACAAGTAAATTATCGTGGAAGCAACAGAACTGAAACAGTATTCATACAACATTACAATAAAGAAAATTATACAATTATTATCGTATATATATGGAATTGTAGCAATAGGACTAGAACAGTGTTCATACAAAACTACAATAAAGAAAAGTTCTTCTGTAAATATTATGTTATATATATATATATATATGATTATTTGAGCAAAATAATTGCAACAGTATTCATACAAACTTACGATAAACAAAATATATTCTGTAATTATTGTAACAAATATAGGATTATTGTAGCGATATAACTGAAATAGTTTTCACACAACCTTACAATAACAGATATACCTCTTCTGTAATTATTATCACATGTACATTAGTATTGTAGCAATATAAGTGAGACAGCATTCATACAAACTTATGATAAATACAAATATGTATTGTAATTATTATCACAACTAAATGTAGCAATAGGAATAGATAAGAACAGTATACAGACAACCTTATAGTTATACATAAGTATTTATAACATTTCACTGGAGCAAATATTACCTGCGATTATAATCTTATGTACATTGCCATTGTCGAAAAAGAACTGAAACAGTATTCATGCAACCCTACATAAAAGAATATCTTCTGATATTAAAATCATATGTTTATGATTATCATAGCAACATAATCTAAACAGTATTCGAACAACCTTACAGTAAAGGAAATACCTTCTGTAAGTAATATCATGTGTAAATGGTTATTGTGGCAATGGAACTGAAACAATATTCATACAACCATTACATTCTACAATTATTATCATATGTACATGTATTTGTTTTGGGTGTGCTGCTCTATGAATCAGAGGCATGGACTCTAAAAACAACAGATATCAACATGTTGGAGGGTTTTGAAATTCCACTGTAGAGGAAGATGGCGAAAATAAGTTGAGTGAATAAAGTGACAAATGATGAAGTTTTACAGAGATTGAGGGAGGAGCGGAGATTAGTAACAACATGGTAGAAGAGACAGAAGAGAGTTATGGGCATGTCATACAGCATGATGGACTCCTGAGAGAAATCATTTGGGGAAGGATGGAAGGAAACAGACGAAGGGAAATGAAAAGAATGATAGTATTGGATGGTATCAAAGCAAATGATACATATTGAGTGATGAAGGAAAGAGCTCAAACCAGAAAAGATTGGAGCGTTTTTCATACTTAAAACCTGCTTAACAGCAGAGCACCATAGATTCGTTGATTATTGTAGCAACAGAATGCAACATTATTAATACAACATATTATCATATGTACATTAGTATCGTAGCAATATAAGTGGAACATTATTCATACAACCTTGCAATAAGAATCTTCTGTAATTATTATCATGTGTACATGTGAAACAGTATTCATAAAACCTTGCAATAAGCATCTTCTGTAATTATTATCATATGTACATTAGTATCGTAGCAAAAAGTGGAACAGTATTCATACAACCTTGCAATAAAGAATCTTCTGTAAATATTAACATTTGTACAATAGTATTGTAGCAATATATGTGGAATAGTATTCATACAACCTTGCAATAAGAATCTTCTGTAAGTATTATAATATGTACATTAGTATCGTAGCAATACAAGTGAAACATTAATTATACAACCTTGCAATAAGGATCTTCCGTAATTATTATCATGTGTACATTAGTATTGTAGCAATATAAGTGGAACAGTTTTCATACAACCTTGTAATAAGAATCTTCTGTAATTATTTTCATTTGTACATTAGTATCGTAGCAATATAAGTGGAACAGTATTCATACAACCTTGCAATGAGAATCTTCTGTAATTAATATCAGTTGTACATTAGTATCGTAGCAATATAAGTGGAACAGTATTCATATAACCTTGCAATAAGAATCTTCTGTAATTATTAGTATTTGTACATTAGTATTGTACCAATGTAAGTGGAACAGTATTCATACAACCTTGCAATGAGAATCTTCTGTAATTATTATCATATGTACATTAGTATCGTAGCAATATAAGTGGAACAGTATTCATACAACCTTGCAATAAAGAATCTTCTGTAAATATTAACATTTGTACAATAGTATTGTAGCAATATATGTGGAACAGTATTCATACAACCTTGCAATAAGGATCTTCTGTAAGTATTATCATATGTACATTAGTATCGTAGCAATAAAAGTGAAACATTAATTATACAACCTTGCAATAAGGATCTTCTGTAATTATTATCATATGTACATTAGTATTGTAGCAATATAAGTAGAACAGTTTTTATACAACCTTGCAATAAGAATCTTCTGTAATTATTATCATTTGTACATTAGTATCGTAGCAATATAAGTGGAACAGTATTCATACAACCTTGCAATGAGAATCTTCTGTAATTAATATCAGTTGTACATTAGTATCGTAGCAATATAAGTGGAACAGTATTCATATAACCTTGCAATAAGAATCTTCTGTAATTATTTTCATATGTACATTAGTATCGTAGCAATGTAAGTGGAACAGTATTCATACAACCTTGCAAAAAGGATCTTATGTAATTATTATCATATGTACATTAGTATCGTAGCAATATAAGTGGAACAGTATTCTTACAACCTTGCAATAAGAATCTTCACTAATTATTATCATTTGTACATTAGTATTGTAGCAATATAAGTGGAACAGTATTCTTACAACCTTGCAATAAAGACTCTTTTGTAATTATTATCATATGTACATTAGTATCGTAGCAATATAAGTGGAACATTTCCAACACAAACCTTTTAATAAATCATATATTTACTACAGTTATTACCACCTTCTGTATATAATAATTGTTCTAATAGAAGCCGGGGTAATAATCTCCAAGTTTGGAAGCACTTAGTGATTCTAATAAGCGCTATATAACAACTGAGTATTATTATAAATGATCATGTTAGCAAGTCAACTGACACATTTTTCATGCAACATTAATATCAGGAAAATAGTTTATGTGGATGCTATGCTAAGCACTTACTTATTAAAACAAACTTTTCACAAAGAACATATTTTTTCAGCCAATACGACAACTGAACCATGTTTGATACATCTTGAAGAGAAATGAGTACGTGTCATACAATTGCATTGAAAAAGGAAACTGTTTATATGTTACTGGGACCGTTTGATAATGTAGGGTGTATACAAAATGCTGTAAATAACAAGGATTTTTATTTAATCCAAATAATATAAAATGTACTCAATTTTGCAGAAAGTGTAAACGATGCGCACATATTTGGCTTCAATAATCAGTAGATTTATTAAAAAGCTTTTTAGTCACCTTTCAAATATGAAGGGATTCCAAAAGCAGACTATTTGAAGTGCCTATACGTCTAGTGATTATAATATCCATAACTTACTTATTTTGTTGTCCGATTTCCTTCACTAGTCTGATTTTTCTGCTTTCTTTTTGTTCAGTTTACTAATTTGGATTTTCCTTTAATATATGCTTATTAAAAGGGACCAGTCTCGACAAACAACACTACTCTGTTAATTACATACATGATATAAGACTTCATTTGTTTCCCATTACCTGGATCGGTAAACCCCTCAGTCTTTAGATATTGAATTTTCAACAAAGTATAATGTTAATACTTCTCGTACATGTACGAGGACGTACATTTTGATGACGTCATGGAGTCACCTCTCAAGTGACTTTTCAATACGGTGCTGTGCAATTGTACAGCATTACGTATTGAAAAACCATTAGCATTGAATAAATATTAAAACAGATAACAAATTTTGTTCTAAGCTTAAATTTTGTTCAAAAGCAGGAAATAAAGAAAAGCTCATACGCGTTCGTCATAAATTATAATAATAAAAATAATAATATTGGATATTTATATGGCGCACATATCCACCATGCAAGGTGCTCAAATACAAGTTATTCCATGATGTCACCGAGAACAGTGTCGACACCAAATTTGCATACGGACAGTGAAAACTTGTGTTTTTCTTTCGATTCATACTATTTCAAATAGGACTTGAATAAAATTCTTTTTCCACCACTGAGGTCTGAATAGAATTTATAACAACAAATTATGTTTTAAAACTTGAGGACTGGTCCCTCGAATCCCAGCAGCATTGGCTAGGGAGGACAAATGGACTTCGAGATTCAGGCTGAGAATCATGCAGACTTTATGTTTCAATCTATTGAGTCTGTTTGTAATTACATTTGATCGTTGACATGCCGTTTGTACGTTCAAACTAACTCTCGTGGAAGAGGACCTCGGCTGTAGATCTTAATCCAGCTTCCTCCAAAGCAAGACGAAGTTGATTGACCTGCTCACTCGGTCGGACACGCCGTCTCCAGTCACGAAGCATCTCCTTGAATCCTGAACTTGAGACGCTGCTAGCCGAGGAGTCTGCTCTGTCAAGGTATCTCTCTACCGCTGAATGCGAGAAGCCAAGCTGGTAGCCGAGGTCACGTGCATCCTTTATTGCACAGACTAAACCAGACAAGAATTTTAGCGTGTTGTCTGATACAATCTGTATTCGGTCGCGTCTGTAGAAGCGAGAGTTAAATGACAAGCAAAGGAAAAGAACAGACAGAAGAATTAAATACAATGTAGAAAAGGGACATGGCGACGTCCTATCCTGCTTTGAATAATGCTATCCAACCAAATATTTACCAATTACGCACACTGCTTCACGAGTATATTATAAGAGCAATTTTCACAACTAATACCTGCGAAAACAATAAATCTTGGAAGGGTTTGTGTTGCTTCGTGAATTCAATGACTGACATGTAAATGTATGGGGTTTTGTATGTATAATTTTGAATATTTTCGATTAAGTACTTAAACTAATGAGCATGGTATAATGATAACCATTGTCATATGCATTAGGACCAACAATTCATTTACTTACGTGTGGGAGTCTCCATAATCTGGTTCGACTGTTTGGATGAAAAAGGGAAGGAAATAATTATGATATTTAAACTTCAATTGCACTTTGTTTAAATTGTTATAAGTGAATTGTCACTCTCTTCATTTATCACGAATAACACGTTTGTAACATAAAAATCATAAACCTTTGAGTTTTAGGCTGACTTATCGTGAAATTCCTTCAACTATAATAGCGAATCGAAGTCCGATGAATTATTTTATTAAAAAGAGTTGGCATACCTTCCATTGAGGTGGGTATTTGTTGCTCTGCGAGTGTTGATGCGCCCTGCGCAATACGAAGATAGATATTCTTTGCCCCTCCCTCAACGTTTGAAGACAGCAGCTCGAAGTTTAAGGTGTTGCAATCCCCGTTTAGTAAACAACGTACAGGGACCTGGTAAACATTTTAAAACAAAATTGCGGATAATGCAATGTCAGAGAATGTTAATTAGTCGATGTTCATAAAATTTGACTTGTATTATCAATGGTGTGAAGAAATATCTATCGGATGGGGGGGGGGGTGATTGATTAATCAAAGATTGTTTAGTAGGAGAGGTTGACAACATTATCATTTTTTTGAAGAAATCTTGTGGAAATTGACTGAAATAACGGCCATACATACTTATGTTCTAGTGCGATACTTACAGTTTCCTGGACCTTTTCTGAGTCAGAAAGACACCAAAGCTTGAGATCATCTTCACTTGATTCAAGAGAGAACTTGATCGCGGTCGCCACATGGTAGAATGGTTCCAACAAGCTCCCTTGTCTCCTGTACATATCCTGACAACAAAACAGGATTGAAAATGTGACTGAATTGTGTACCTAGATTACAAACCTGAGAAATTTAACAGAAGAATGGCAACGTCAGACAAGTTGCATTATTCCATGTCGTTGTTCTCGTAGTTTTGTCTTAACACCACTTTTGGACGTTTTTTATTTGTATGTTTTTATTATTTTAGAATTGGAGCTTATTGTCGGGATTTATTGTACACTGCAGGAGAAATTTCGCAGCTCGCCTATAACCCAAGTGATGATGTATATTCTCTATTAGCATGATATCGTAACGGGTGCTGTATACATAATATAAGAAGCCGTAAATTATATACATACATCAGGATATCTCTTGCAGGGATGAGCTATGCAAATACGCAGTTTAAGTTTCTGCGAAGGAAGCATGAACAGAGGCTGAAATACTTCACAGGTGAATTGTACTACATTAACGTTGCTTGATGACAATTGCAAGAGTTGAAGATGACGTGTAGAGAAACCAACCATGCCCTCCGAGATATGGAAGTCTCTTGATGTATTTAAAAGTAAGCTCCGGTAACCAAATGTATCTTGACAAATGCAAGAAGAGTGAAAAGAAGAAAAAAAGCTATGTCAATTTTACACAAGCCAAACGGAAAATATTCATGTAAAATCGCACACACGCCAGCCCCAAACATAAATTAATGTGAATATGTAATGACATATCATGCACCATCATTTTAGAAACGTTTAGAAGATTTATTTACTAAAACTATATAATTTTACCTCGTACTGTAGGTTCATAAACAAGGGTGGATCATTAGGAATTGTTTGGAAATTAAAAAGTACGCCTTTTCTTCTACATATTTAGAAAATAAACGAGACCTTTTACAAAAGAGAACAGAGAAGAAGAATAAAAGGCCTACCTGGTCCTAACTTTGTGTATAGGCTAACACGTAAGTCATCTTGGTGTTGTTCCGGATGGATGCAGTGTGGAAGAGCTACAGTCGCAGGTTTGAGAAGTTCTTGAGTGAAAGAGCATTCAATGACTGGAGTAATGAGAACGTCTCCATCCTTAAGGGGAATCTTAGATGAACGACGACCAGATACACTAAGGGTGACCACAGATCTCATCCCTTTAGGGATTGCTCCTGCAGGGATTGATACTCTGATGTCCAGTTCATCTAGATTTAGCTCTCCACCGTCGTGATCAATGATGCCATGAGAGAAGGGGTCCAGGAAACCTGGGTGGTGTCCCATTGCTACCAACGGATGATTCAGAGGCACAATTAACCAATTAATAGATAAAAGACTTGTACGGATAATACACGGGTAACCGTTAACAGAATGACATGTACATACAAGTTTAATAAGTCATAAAAAAAGGTTCAAAAACACTTGCAGTAAGATTACAGAAATTCTTGATGAGAAGGTGGTTGAACTTTAAATAGACAGGACACGCCAAATATTTTATTCACAGGGTGTTCTTTATAATTATGTTCTTGTTATAATCCCCCACATTGACATTAATTTGCATGTAGTATTATGTTATTTTGTATGTTTGCTTTTGTTTATGTTGATTTGTTGTTCCAAATTTGAATTATGTCATTAATTCGTTGAATAATTACTTTGTATAATGTTTTGTTATTTTTATGGAAATGTGGAAATAAATTCATTCAATAATCCCCAAAAGGAAGACTTTGAACGAAATTGTGTTAAGTTCAATGTTACCTGTTGCTATTTTGTCTGCTGCGTCATTTAAATGAAAAGCTTTTGTAATTTCGAGAAGCCTCTTTCTTGTTCCTCCGTGTCGTACCCATTCTTGAAGCATTTGTAGAACGATGCGTCGTATTGAAGTTGGTGGAATGAACACAGATGTGATCATGGCCTGCAGGATGTCAGAATCTGCTAGATCAAGGCGCCGGGAGAGGTCGAGTAGATCTGGAGTTGTGCAAATTTTTGAGGAGATTTCATCACGACCTGGGGAAAATGAAAAAATAAATTGTAATTTGGTCTTTTGTTGCCATGATGTCCATGTCGTTTCGTATTCCCGCTCTTAAATTGGACTAAGAATTCTTATAATTTTAACATTTACAGTAATTACAGCTTTCCCCCATCCTGTTCACCTCTACCGACGCACTGTAAAAACACACGTACCATCCAAAGTGATTTCTACTGATATTTAACGTGATTGGGAAAAGACTTTACCGTAGTACGGCTTAAAAATTGCCATAATTGTATCAAACCTGCATTGCAATCCTGGATGTGGTAATCTTGAAGAAGCTTTGTCATCAGTACTTTCTTTTCCTGGCTTCCTAAACGTTTGCACCACTTGTTGAGGAGTTGCCATGCTAGTCTGTTCATTGCGGCAGAATCAGAAGGTGTAACGAAGCCAACAATGACGTCATCATCCAGACGAAGGGCTTTCCCCAGTTCCCATGCCAAAGACAGACTCTTCACCGGAAGAGCAACGCTACACTGCTCGCCCGTACTAGGTGAACCTCCACATAGGTCGAAGTCTTCACTGGTTTCATCACCATCTATGATTTATGAAATAGAATATGTTATATATATATATATACATATACATGTACAGTCAAACTTGTCTTAATGACCACCCCCTATAAAGGCCACATGTATATAGTGTCTATACATATTGTCTCCCCCTCGAAAGAGAAATGTGCGTTGTAGAACCTGTCTAGAAAGTCCACCTGTCTAAAGTGGACATTTTTTCTGTTGTTCTTGAGTTGCCTCAATATACAAGTTTAAATCTGTCTCTATATAAAGATAGATAGACTTTAGTTATCGTATTCAATAGCATCATTACAAACGTTATGGCAGCCATTGTACTGTGAAAGGCCAACCTTAGACCTAATGTGACATACCCGAAACTGAATTTCTGATGATCGACATATCTTCAGGCTCTACAGACTCGCTCTGATCTGTTTCTTGTTCAGGCGGTGAAGTAGAATTTCCTTCCAGTTCTTCGTCTTCTTCGTCTTCTTTGTCTTCTTCTTTGTCTACAAGTTATAAAGTACATAGTATTAGTCTATCGTGACCTTAGAATGGTACTGCCCTTAGCATAACAGCATCATTTATGTCCGTGTTTAATTCAATTACTCATGGGGCCTATCCAATGGTTGTTCTTTATACATATATTAGTGTATTACGTATTTGGTGTGTTTAAATCGAGTTTTAACGATAAGTTTTAAGTCGCTTGTCATAATCTTGCCAGTGAACAAGCCAAGTTAGTGCATCACCATGAACAAAGTAATGTAGAAAGTCCAGACAGTTAAAGGGATTAGGAGTGCTGAGTACACAATATTTCAGATTTAAAAAAAACTTGTAACGAACATCCCTAAATCGGAGAGGGCGTCCACAAAAGCGGTCCTCTTGACACAAACATTTTTTTGTTAATAATGCTTTAAGAAAACCTTGTAACGCCATTATGAGTTTGGTGTCATGTAAAAGTAAATTGAATTATCTACATTTTGATACCAATTTCAGAGGAATTGGGATTAATTAACATTGCAAATTTAAGTACAAATCATGATTTTTGTGATTTTTATTTCTTCGAAATATTGAAAGGTGCCTTTTTTCGACATTTTCTAGGAAGTTGGCCATATACAAGGACAATTATCCTATGCAAAGGAGGGGCTTATATCCCTTTTCAGTGCAAAGTTATAGCAACCTAAAGTTATTGATTTGATTTCCACAAAAACAACATGTTTGCCCACATGAACTGAATGATATACATGTATTAGTGTATTACGTATTTGGTGTGTTTAAATCGAGTTTTAACGATAAGTTTTAAGTCGCTTGTCATAATCTTGCC
>JARBES010000121.1:2157676-2168039 GCA_030265145.1 Strongylocentrotus pallidus
ACAAGCGAAAGCACAGGCGCACAGTTTTCTCAACGACAAATAATTTGACGGTCACCGACAATACTACTACTACTACTACTACTACTAAACAGACAGGCGTAAATAGTCAGTTTGACTGAACGCCAAAAATACAAACAACAACAACAACACTTGAACCTGCTGTATTGAATATCATTTATCAGCAGGGAATCCAACATATATGGAGGAAAACGTTTTGGTCACCTACAAAAGGCCAAGGCTATAATTATGAGAAGTTTCGCATTGGAGAGCTGTCGTGTTGTCGAGTGGATACGTCACCGGACTGTCGATCGCAAGGTCCACGGTTCGAGTCCCGCCGCGGCACTAATGTCCTTTGGCAAGACATTGATCTATATTTGCCACACTCGACCCAGGTGATGTAAGAGGATACCTGGCTATATAAAAATCCACCATTATTATTATTATTATTACATTTTTGTTTTCCTTATAGATGGGGAATCATCTTAGGCGGGAGTTAGGATCGAACCTTCGAGGTATTGACTGCGAGGCCACGTCTTTCAGCCCTGGCAGCATCATCGCCGAGTTGGAGATCGAGATGCAAGCCCTCACTCAAGATGTTGCCGATTCTCTGGCTCAGGATGCGGTTGACCTGTCTACCAGCGGCACTCTCATCCTCTCCTCCGATGGGGATACCTTGACAGTGTCCTCACTTCAAGGATCAGGATCAGGTAATAGACTGACCATGGAGCGGTTTGATTGAAGCCCCACTGCATTACTTATAGCTACTTCCGCCCTCTATATAGTAAACAATGTATAATCGGTGCCTGTTGTTCCCCCATGATCTTCTTTTTCTTATGCTAATTGAGAGTTGATTAGATGAGATAACCACCTGTTAGTGACCTTGCAGGGAGGTCTAATCCCCATGGCCAAACTGATACAGACGGACTTATTAAGAGGCGTCGCTGCGGAGTAAGAGCCCCAAATCCCTCTATTCATTACAAATTTGTTGTTGTGTTTTTATTCATATTTTGCTTATTTTTTCTTTTCAGATAGATAATTTAGGGAATTTTCTTCACCAGTTTAAAAATCGCTAAATTGGTGATACCTTTTTTGTCTTTTTTTGTTGCTTTGCTATGCTTTGTCTCGTGTTTTGGTTATTTACTATTTATTAGTTTGTTTAATGTTGCCTGCCGAAACAATTTTATCCCTTTAAAGGCAAATTGGAAAATCTTTAAAACCTAATTTGAGGAGACGGGTGGGGACTAACGTATGAACAAGTTGCAGCTAACTTCATCCTCTTCCACTATGACCCCCCCCCCCCTCCGCCATTCGAATTGGTCTCGTGACATCACTAAGTGTGATCTTAAGAATCACATTAGGAGTCACTTCCTAATATGAAGGAATTCACCAGAGAATAAATGATCGAATTACACTCTTTTGGAGAGGATCTACAGTCAATTCTTAAAGTCGAATTCCACTCCCAAATAGAAAGATTCCTACCAAGGCATTTCAAATTAGACGAGGCTTTAAGACCTATACGAGTTGATTCATAATATGATTTTTAAAAGACCCGATTCAAAGATATCAATCATGACTCCAAACATGTACATAACTTTGCATATAGAGACTATACTTATAACTCTTTTGAAATACATTTCAGTTCAGTTCATTTTATTCAAAACCACACAAAACATGATATAATCTGTTACATAAAAGAGAAACTAGTAATAGTACATCAATCAACATATTTTAACTTGATTACATCATAAACTGAACATCTTCTGACGTGTTCCCTTCTTATACTTTCCCTGTCATCCGGCAAAGGGGGTGGTGGCTTGGCTAAGGGAGCCATCATAGGCATTGCTGTCGCTGCGGTCGTCGTGGTCCTGGTGGTCGTCGTCATCATCATCGCCGTCGTCGTGCACTCAAAGGGAAATGGCATAAGGGATACGTGAGTATTAAATCCCAATACATTGCAAGGTAAATGGTACGAGTCCCTGTGCTTGTTAGATGTAATACATCCTTTCGCAGTTACAAGAGTGCGCATGCGCCGACATGGGCGCCATTTTAAATTACGAGAAAATAAGTTGTTTACTCGTGGCGCCCATGTCAATTTGATGTGAGCGCGAGGCGCAGTCAGTGACGCAACAATACATATGTGCGTCTGAAAACAGTGATGGCGCAATATTTACTCGTAAATTAAAATGGCGGCCTTAACCGTGAAAGGGTGTATAAGGTGCAGGGTTCTGAACCCCGCAGCAAAAAGCTTAGCACTAGATGGTATGATTGATTTGTTGCGATTGATGGCACATAGGAATCAATGCAATTAATCGCGAAAATTAATCGTACGGTCAATTGCTATGTTAGTGTTACGGGACCAAGATCCTTATAATTAAAATAAAAATTCTTGATTTAGCTCATGCTGCAATGACAATTACAAACCTTTAGGTCAGTCAGGAACCCCTTTTTTGTTTTGTCCTTTTTTAGGGGGGGGGGCTTCAATACAACATCATATCACAGACACTGACAACACGCAGGGCCGCGTATCTCAGATTTAACATCGTTAAATGATCCCTTTAAATTTAATAATCGCGGTAATAAATCAGATCACTGCCATGCAATTTATTCATTCATAATTAAAATGATATTTAGCATCGTTGATCTTCGACTGCCTCTAGAAACATGTATCAATTAATTCATACTGGTTATACGTACGTAAAGAAGTGAATATGGATAAACCATCGTCATACTTAACTTTCCACTCAGAGGTAACCATTATAAATTCCGAGAAGAAATCCAATTCAGTATAAACTATCCACTACGCCGTATACTCTGTAGAACCAAGTCGAATTGAAATTGAAACTTTTCCTCTGTTAAAATCCGATGTGAAATCCACGTATAATAAATTTCCACTACGAAGTATCCTCAGGCTCAGTAGACCTCAGCTAAATTAAATTAATTTGCGACCGATCAATGTCTGCTTCCATCCTCTACCAAATATGCAAGTAGAATGAGGATTTTCACGCTAACACCGTGGGAACCCAATACATCCCGGCTAATACAATTCCTTATATAGATTCGAAACATACCGCGCACTATTTCCGTTTATAGCTACGCGCACATGAAAGATACCGCGCTGACACAAAGGGCGTCGCCATGTTATTGTTTTCTCTCAAGATGCCGCAAAAGGTCATCAAAAAAGAGACGCCGCTCCTTACGCGTGCTGTCACTGATGAATGTAAACTATTTATATTGCCCTACGTGCGATAAAATTCCATAATTTCTCGCTACGCATAATGCCAATGGCACAGAGTTCGTTGCCCCTGTACTGGTCAGGTTTGATACCAAACAATAACAATGTGTAGGGTTCGAATCCCTGTACTTGTTAATACGTAATCTTTCAACTCATGAAAATATTCGCACTATTGATTCGTAAACAAATACATTATTTGCATACTATTGCACGCTTTTTCATGAAGAAAAACCATGTGATAGTCTCAGTAAATGAATCACACGTGACTGCGTTCACCCTATCATTTGATTAGGATGTGGGAGTGAATTGTGTAATATATCGTATCCGGACACCTACCCCCTGGACATCCACCCCCGGATAACCACCCCCAGTCAACTACCCCTAGGACAACTACCCCCTAGGACAACTACCCCATGGAAACCACTCTCTAGGACGACTACCCCCTGGTCAACTACCCCGGACAACTTCCCCCGGACAACTACTCCCTAGGACAGTTTTCCGGGGGGTAGTTCTCCTGGAGGACCCTTGTCGTAGGTGGTAGCTGTCTGGTGGTAGTTGTCCGGGTGGTAGTTGTCCTAGGGATAGTTGTCCGGTGGGTATTTGTTCTAGGGGTTGATTGTCCTAGGGGGTAGTTTACTGGGGGTAGTTGTCCGGGGGTTGTTGTCCTAGGGATAGTTGTCCGGTGGGTAGTTGCCCTAGGGGTTGATTGTCGTAGGGGTAGTTTACTGGGGGGTAGTTGTCCGGGGGTAGTTTTCCCAGGGGGTAGTCGTCCTAGAGGGTGGTTGCCCTAGGGGGTAGTTGTCCTAGGGGGTAGTTGACTGAGGGTGGTTTCCCAGGGGGTGGATGTCCAGGGGTAGGTGTCCTAGAACTGTAATATATGTATATATGTGGTGCGTGTGTGTGTGTGTGTGAGGTTAACATTTTCAATGTTTTGTTTTTGTCTTATATGTGCAGTGAGCGAGGAGTAGGAAAGCAGAACCCGGGATTCTCCAAAGATTAGCACCAATATAGTAAGTGATGCTATCCCGGATACTGTTAAGCCATTGACTACTGAATTCTCTAATCCCCATTGGCTTATTACAGGGACCACCATGTTCCAGTAGGCAATGGGTCAATTCTGCAGATTTAGACAACCTCCCTTATCGAGAACTTGAAGAATAATTAGCATACGAATTTGTGTAATTGTGCTTAAATTGTGTATCCGGACAGTTGATTTAAAACGAAAATGTGAAGAAGTTTACAAGCAATATTTCATAAATCTTTTAAGACTATTGCCGGACAAATATGTATGGTTGTAAGTGCTATTTGATTAATATTTTCCGTAAATTTTTCTAAAACTCACTTTTGAACTTTTGAAGGTTTTCTGTTTATAAATTTTGTATTTGATTTTTAATTTATGTCAAACTTTGTTCATTGTAATTGATATGTATATGTTTGTAATTTTGCAAGTTTTTATCTGTGAGTCGTAATTCAGCCTTTTACGGCTCCGAAGATTTGAATTGAATTGAATAAAATCTCTAGGCATGTTTGTAAAGTATTCAGACACCCCCCCCTTCCCATCAAACATTTAAGTATTCTGCTCTCTTTAACCGCATAGGAGTGTCATTATACAATTTTCAAGGACAACACGATATTGCAATCATTGCAATGACGAATATCGATATCATTGCCTTGTTTTCGTTCACATTATGCACCATTAATCTTCTTCTCCGTGTTCTCCTTGTTTTCGTCAGAAAGTAGCATTCGTTTTCACGTATTGCTTGTAATCACTAGTAATGCCCTTTTCTCATGTCCGTTTCCTTTCAAATTTCATAGGCATAGTCTTTAGCTTCTCATCAAGGTCACTACATTCTTCGATTTTCGAAATCACTCATGAATGCATGCCTTTATTTCTTCCTTCCTATCTCCAATATCCCAGATCCTACAGAGTTCTAACAAATTTCTCTAAATAGTCCAAGATTTGTTCTTTCATCTGCGACGCATAACCAGCTTCAAAATGCCATCTTTGCTCTGCAAACTCAAATCCGAAACTGACTCCGTGAAAAGTCTCTAAAAAAATGAAAAATGGACCCCTCAAATTCTAAAATTGCCATAAATTTCTCATATCATTTCCGTTTCGTCTCAATTTCTTGCAGTATCTTAATATTATAATTGCACAAAGCCATGCTGAATTTAAACGCTCCAATGAATATGCAAAAAATAAATAGCGCCCTCTAAAGTTCTTGGAATTGGCGCTTTTTTTTCTGTGGCCGTATCTCCATCGTTTCTGGCCAAACCCGTACCCTTTTTTGGATTTAGATACTTGAAGATATGCCCTTACCAGCCAAATACAAAAATATATACCCTAACTTTGACCAAATTTGAGAAAATTGCCCTTCAATTATGCAGTTTTCAAGAAAATTGCGAAATATTAAACTATGCAACTTACTCTAAAATGACAATCCTTATACTTGGTATAAGTACGTCAATGAAACTTGGCATACACATGTCTCCAAGCACATGGCAACTTCCTGCTAAGTTTGGTAAAATTTGATGACGTCAGCGCATAATTATTGCCCAAAATGATGAATTTACTATGCATTACGTAACAGCCCGTTAAATGCGTGCAATTAATTGCCCTTTCGAATGATACCAAATACGGTATATATTCACGCAGAAAGTTTTGAGGAAATCGAATTTGAAAAAGGGTCACTTTCCGTCAGATTCCGCTCAATCATACCACGTATCGGCTATGACGTCATTTTTTAGACTGCTTTTCGCCCCCTTCCCGTCCTTTTAATATTTCCTTGAAATTTTGCAGTAATATTGCGAGTTGCAATACGCAGTGCACCTCGAAGCCGGATTTTTGAAAATCGTCAAGGGGGGGGGCATTCAAGACGCCATTTTATACTTTGCAAGATTGTGTTAGTATGGGCGGCTGTTTGTGCCACAGCACGCGTCACCACGTGTTCATCATGCACCAAATCCCATTGGTTTTGCACGCAGTGCTTGCGAGCCCTTTTTAGGTCCCTTCCCCTTTTCAAATTCCCTTCAAACTTCGTAGGCATAGTCTCTAGTATCCCTCCAAGGTCACTGTATTCTTCGTTCTCCGGAATCCCACATTGCGTAACCGTCCAGGCGCCATTATGTCCGTTTCTGGCCGTTTTGGTGGCCTTTCTTTCGCCCTACCTATCTCCACCATCACATAAGCTACATACTTCTTACAAATTGCTCTGGATAGTCCAAAAGAAGCTCTTTCGTTTGAACCGTATAAACAAGTGCGTCATTGCACGCACATCGTTGTGACACGATTGCATGCCTAGTTGCAAGTGTTTTCGTTCTTATTAATACATGCATAGTCATCATTGTCATTCCTTTTCATCATCTTCTTCTTCTCCTCCTCCTTCTTTTATCATCATCATCGTCCTGTGCTTGTTCTGTATCCAGAGATATAACTGTCTCGGATTGATCTTGGCTGCAGCTCATCACTCCAGAAAGAAATCCATGGACGGATCATAACAAGCAGAATTGCATCCTCAAGGGCTTTCATCATTGAATGCTAATTTAAAACTCTTCATTTATTTCGCTGAACATAATGGTACGTTCTGCATAATGTAAAACATATATATTACTCAGATCACACCTTTATTCCGTTTGCGTTTGAACTCAGATAATGCTTTTATTTTATTTGAGAGGCCTTTGATATGAACTGGAATCATAATTCGCTGAAATGAAATGTACATCATTACCAAAATTATTTACTTGAAATTTGTGAGTTTATCAAAACACATAACAACGCATTTTAATAATAATAATAGTAATAGGCATTTCTATAGCGCCGTCTATCTAGAAAATTCTATTCCAAGGCGCATTTATTATTACCCCGGCTTTAGCGCTCCAGTATTTCATTTCAAGGAATTAATTCCTGCCAGGTACCCATTTAAATCACCTGGGTTGAGTGTGGCAAATGTAGATCAATGTCTTGCCAAAGGACATTAGAGCCGCGGCGGGACTCTAACCGCGGACCTTGTGATCGACAATCCGGCGACGTATCCACTCGACCACAACACCTCCATGTTAATTAATGGTGTCGTGGTTTAGCGGACACATCACCGCTGTCCGGACTGTGGATCGCATAGTCCGTGGTTTATTCCCCCCGCGGCACTTATGCTTTTTGCCGCTCTCCATCCAGGTGAAGTAAATGGTTAGCCGGAAGAAATAAATTCCTTGAAAGCTTTGGCGCCTGATCATGTCGGTTAGCTAGTGCAGGGGTAGTAATGTGATGCTTTGTATTAAGCACAGTAGAGTATATTCATATAGAAGCTGCACTCGATAAATATAAATAATTCTTATCATTACATTTTTTAAAGGAAAAACTGGAACATCGTTAAGGAAGTGGCTTAAAGTGCTGACCTGGAACAATTGTTCTTACTTCGTTTCATTACCTTTCATTTTAAGCTGTGTGAAAATATTATTTTCTTGGTTATAATAATACGTGAGCTTCTAAGTACTTTCTGGGTAATTTGTTGATGTGTTTGTTGTTGTAATAGAACATTGATGTTGATTAATAGATCCATATGATTTCTTCTTTGATTTATCGTTGTTCCATGGATACACATGTCTGTATATTTGTATTGTGTTTATGTTGAATGTAAAATTAGATCAATAAAAAAGAATAGAACATTGGTGTTCAGCGTAGATGTAAATCAGTGAACTTGTTTTCTTATTATACATAGAATATGCAATACACAGATATTAGTATGGAGTATAATTCCAACAATAAAAAATTATATTTTTAAAAATGAAAATGGAAGTATAGATTTCGGTTAGAGATTAATAAATGTCCTTCTTGTCTACGTAGCTGTTAGTCCATTAAGTGGTTTAAGCAGTGGCGACCATTTTGCAAATATCTTTGTTTTGGGATCGATAGAAGGTACATGTACCTCTGGAATGTAATTGGAGTATTAAACGTCATCACCTTTATTCCCTTTCTTTACAATAATTCTTTGCCAAATCTAGAAAATATTTTTGGGACTAACTTGGTGTTTTAATGAATGAACTCCTTCATTGATAGTGCACGTTGTATCGTACCATTCCAAGGTAATAATACAATGCATCTGAAAGTTCATTAGAGTAATTTCGCTACCTTTATATCTCGTCTATGGCCAATTATTTTCACAGGACATAAGGCCGAATTTGGAAAATTAACAGTTTTTATACAAAAAATGATTATTTCGTCTTTCGTATTATTGAGTATTCTGATGTTCATGTATGTAAAGGTCTTCAGAAATATAACACGGTCAAACAAATGGCGTGATTACTTTAGAATTGTATATTTGTGATTCTTTTTTTAAACCTTAAGTAGTGTATCTTCCTCTACGTTTTCAGTACTATTCAATGTAATATCTGAATTCTACAAGTTCATGCTAGAAGTAAAAGATAATTATATAAACAAACTTATGAATGTTCGTGTTTTCATTTGAATTCTGCCTTCCTGTTGGGTATTGTAATTGCGTATCTGGACACTTACCCCCTGGATAACCACCTCCGGATAACACTCCTTGGACAACCACCCTCTATACAACTACCCTCTAGGACAAATACCCCCTAGGGCAACCACTCTCTAGGACGACTACCCCTCTAGGACAACTACCCCAGACAACTACCCCTAAGACAACTAACCCTAGGACAATTACTCCCCGGTCTCCGACCCTCGGACAAATACCCCCAGACAAATACCCCCTAGGATAGTTGTTCGGGGATAGTTTTCCTAGAGGGTGGTTGTCGTAGGGGTATTTGTATGGGGTATTTGTATGGGGTTGTTGTCCAGGGGTAGTTGTCAGGAGTTAGTTGTCCAAAGAGGCAGTTGTCCTTGGGTAGTTGTCCGGGGGTAGTTGTCCTAGGAGGTAGTTAACCGGGGGTAGTTGTCCTATGGGGGTAGTCGTCCTAGAGGGTGGCTGCCCTAGGAGGTAGCTGTCTGGGGGTAGTTGTCCGGGGGTAATGTCCTATGGGGGTAGACGTCCTAGAGGGTGGTTGCCCTAGGGGTAGTTGTCATAGAGGGTGGTAATCCCAGGGGTGTCGTAGTATAGTGATTCATCCATTTGCTTTTCAATCAAAGAGTTGAGGGTTCGAATCCCAGCATGATGGTGGTGATGGTGATGGTGGTGATGATGAAAATGATTATGGTGGTGATCACGATAATGATGATGATAACAATTATGATGACAATGATGATGTTGATAGTGATGACAATGGTGATGGTAATGATGGTTATAATGATGATGAGTAATGGTGATGATGATGATGATGATGATGATGAGCTATTAAGCATGCAGTCATAACAAATTGTGTAATACCCCCTTCTTCCTTGTGAAAGTTTCAACGAAACTTATGGATTTTCAAAGTTGTAATCACAGTACTCTCACAATGTATCAATCACTAATGCCATTGTGACGTAGTGCCGGACAACTTTCCCATTTCCTCCACCACAAAAAGCCAAATATTTTCTTCTTTTTTTCTTTGAAATTTATCACTCAGGCAAATTGTTCTGTTGATTGCCAATTTTAAATTCGCCAGTGAATTAACTTCATTAAATTTTACTAAGCCTCAACGGCCTACAGAGGAAAAACAAAAACATTAGCACTTTCTGATTAAAACCTTATAAAAGATTTTAAAAAGCATCTGAATGGGCGTGCTGCTGTTCACCTACACTATTGCTAACAATAATAAAAAATACTTTGGGGAAACATAAGTAAAATACAGTAAAATGCTCTGAAAAAAAGGCATTTAAAGTTCTCATCTTCGCTAACTCAAGTTTTTACACGTCTAATTATCTTCAGCATAGTCCCTTGTTTACTTCACTGGACTTTGACGTGATACAAACAATGCATCTAAAAATACACATGACATCAACGAATGCAGTCTTTCATTTTCACCATTATTCATAATTGTAAAGGCTACCGATTCGCGTGCTTGGTTTTCAACAAATGGTTACATATTCCAGGGACGTGATAGAGAAGGACTGGAATCAAGCCGCTCTCCTTTGACCCCATGCTCCAAGCCGCCGAAAAGGTAGGTGCTAATCTGCAACTGTTGACCAGGTGGTGAGATAAAAGAGCGCATGAAATTTCAGGATTTAAAATTCCTACATCA
>JARBES010000121.1:2214404-2225067 GCA_030265145.1 Strongylocentrotus pallidus
ACCACAGCAATTGTTGAGGGTAGAATGAGGAACTGTATATTTTGTCCGCTTTCTTTGTCCGTCATATTCATAGTGCATAATTATAGATAAATAAATAAATAAATAAATAGTGAAAAAAGCAATTAATATTTTCCAAGCAAACCTACATTTTCTTTGGGTCCTCCAGTGTGGAGCTGCAGTCCCATCTCCTTATCCGCGGAACCTACTTTCTTTTTCTTCGATAAGTAGAGAATGATGACGATGATGATGACGACAGCGACCAAGCCACCAACGACACAACCGATAATGATACCGATGTTGGATTCTACGTCAAAGGAAAATAAGAAATGTGAATGTTTTTAATGAGACTCGAGTGAGCATAATGTGTCCTCTTGTGCGTTGTTACTCCTCACGTTAGATACATTGAAATATGTCTATAACGGCTATAAGCCTCGGTCACAAATGCCATTACGAACTGCTACGAACGCCGTACGAAAGATTTTCAGACAATTGAAATTTGAGAAGACAATGGAAAAACAGGGAGATTGTACGAAATTCTTGTTCGTACGAACCTTTGTGACCGTAGCATGAGGGAAACAGGGAAAACAGACCAATTTAGACAGGTGGGCTTTGTAGACAGGTCTACAACACATGTTTCTACCTTTAGGGTGACCATTATAGACTCTATTATAGACTCTGTATACCGAGAGTGACGACAACGGAGGTGACCTCAGATTGGTCAGTTATATCATGGGGCTTTGAATTGTTCCCTAGCTCCCAAAGAGATGGCAGTAGGAGGTTACTGTTTGGAGCTCCTTGATTTGATATATGACCGTGCTCTTGTCACAACTATCACTTTCAAAACGCTATGAGCTGTATCGAGAGGTGACCTCTGTAGTTTGACTGTAGATTAATTTAAGCTTGTTGATCACTGTACGGTCTATTAAATTAAATGCGAGACAGACAGCTCCCAATCCAGAATAAGCCAATCTCAGATGAAATTTAATTAAACCCATATTTGGATAAAGTAAACGATACATGTAATTATGCAATCTAACTTTGCTTCATTAGTTCCAGTCATACTGTATTCATCATGCATTTGAAAAGTATCGTTGATACAATCTGAAAAGAAGATAAAGCAAATATAGGGCCTAAGAGCGTTCGAGGAACGTCTCTGGAACTCGGTGTGTCTGCGACATCCATGTTCATTTTTGACGGTATGATGTATAATTTGACTGGGAAAATTGTGGGAAGGAGGAGTATGGGAAGAAGGAGGATACTTTGGATGGACAGTCTGCAAAAATTGTTAGAAGAGAGAGGAGTGAAAGAACTAGGAGTGGTGCTCATAGAGAAGGCTAGGAGCCGAGGGTTGTGGAACAGCATGATCACCAAAGTCAATCGACATGGCACTCAGAGAGAGAGAGAGAGATGTATAATTCACTAATTATACATACTTTCTCCAGGAGACGGGCCGCTGGTAGGACCTGGAATCTCTTCTCCGGCCAAGACAGTAAAGGCTGAGAGATGATTAGTTCGGCATTCCACTTCAGTCCCTGACGTCATCACGGTCTCCACCCCTGAGGTACTCCATTCATTGCCCGTGGTGTCCCAGAAGGTACACTCATAGGTTCGGTCTTGTTTTGGTCGGGTAATTTCCATGTGGATGCTTATGGGGTCGGTCAGAGATTCTACGACGAGTTCTGAAACTGCAGTTATATAATGAAGAATTTAAAATCTTATATTTCCGATGCCTATAATTGTCGTTCTAAACAGAAAAAACGTATCCCATTTGAATACAAGTATTTAAATGTATATGTTATCACATTTATATCAATCTTTCTTTGATCCAGTGACTGCGTAGTATTCATTCATTTGGAAGAACCTCTTTGCCGGCCGAAAAACCTCTACTTGTTGTTGTTGTTATAAGGACTTATGTTCCGACCAAAATATCGAGTTATGGTTAATAATAGTATATTTTTTCCGCTTTTCACGTTTTTGGAAATAATAAAACAAGATGAAAATCAAAATTCATTATTTCGGCCATGTGCCAAACGAAATATCAGCGTGTTGGTATTTTCCCTCGTGATCATATTTTCCATAAAAAATATAACCCCTTGAGAAATTATAACTCCCTTCGGCGGTAAAAAAAAATGTTATATCAAACACCACACCAGTCAATATCTGTCTAATGCCAGCACTTGATAGTCGTAATCTCTGATAATGTAGACATTTCAATCATTTAATGTAATATCTTTGTCTGGTATCGGAAGACAGGGTTATATCAAATATGAAGTGTCAACTTACAGGAAGAAGGGTCGAAGAGGGAAATCTGCAAGATCGCGGATGCTCTATCATTTCGATCCTCATCGTTTGTAGAATATGGATCCGAATCGTCAGAGTATTGGTCGAACTCGACAAGAACTCCTACACAGGATCCGGACTCACAGTCCCAGACACCATACCTACATTCAAAAAATTGACGTCAATTTATTCATATCAGATGTCACAACATTTCATGAAATTTCAAATTGCTTGACATTTTTCTCACAAGAAAGAAAGCGTTCCATTTGCCCCTCCCCCCCCCCAAAAAAAAAAAAAATCGTAATTTTCATTAGCCATCAAAAACTGATGTTTAGAAGTCTCTAGCTGGCCGCTTGAGGATCCCCTCCCCCCTCTCCCAAGAAGTTTGTGCGAGGTTTTAAAGACACATAGAAGTGGGCTCTCATGAGGACCTCGAAATCGGTCGGGTATTTATCCAATAGCGGGTGTTGTAAATCAACAGGGTTAGCCTTCAGTTTTATGACCAACATGCTTCATGTAATACTATGTCCTTTTTTTCATTACGGTAAAGTCCTTATCTGACATTCGCATCATCCAAAGACGGGCTTGCTGTGTGCAGACTTGTACACCCATCTGTGGTATTTCAAACAAGTCTGGTGTCAGCGAATTATGCCCTTCTGCACATGGAAACAGACGGCCCACTCCCTTTAAGCTCTCACCTTTCAGCAACATCAGTCCCAAAGTCAACAGTGAGGGCATCCTCTCCACTATGAGACTGGTGAGCGCCTTGAGGGAGAGCGACGATGGCTGATGACGTCACTCCTGCAGACACGGTCTCCACGGCAGTATCCCCAACGGTATCACGCACCAGGCTAGCTCTGGTCAGGCTCCTGACTAGGTCCCTGTGAATTCGAAATAATAGTTTAGTTGATACTTTAACAAATAATAAATAAACTCTTACAGATATTCAGTTGTAAGAAAATAGATAGAAGGAGAAAAGAACTAGTACGGGAAAAATGTATAGTCAAACCTGTCGATAGCGTCCGCCCAAGAGAAACACAAAAAGTGGTCTTTGAAGACACGTGGTCTTTGTAGACAGGTTCCTTTAGTACAAGTTTCAATAAGAAACCAATTTCAAGGGAAAAAACAAATGCCCTTGTTGAAGACAGGTGGTCTTTGTAGACAGGTGGTCACTAAAGCAGGTTTGACTGTACATGGATCTATACATGGGGTAGCCAAAGACTCTTGCTGTTTTTATCTTTGAACTTTTATGAGTGCGTTGGCGAGAGCTGACGCCACGAGATAAAACTTCACTATTCTCAACTCATGGTCTGTATGATAATTCCTTTTATAAATGATAAACACTAGTGTGAGAGCGTGGGCATGTTGTTCTTGGTCTAGTTTCATACAAAATCGATATCAATAACAAGTTACAAGCTACTGTTATAAGCTACTGAAATCATGGCATCTGATTGGCTGAGAGCAAATTTGTCATAGAAATTTAGCAGTTGTTATAGATAACAAGTTTTATGAAACAGGCCCCAGATGCATTCAGATTTGTCCAAGCAGTGGACTATACAAGTGACTGGTATCAGAAAGAAGAACAAAAATTGGAATAAAATCATCAGAGACAAGTGTAGATGGAGTCATGTGTCGTGGATTTATCAATGATTAGTAAAAGATTGTTAAGTTTAACATTAACAACTTTCATCCTAGATAATCCTTGGGAACATTGCTCGTTCTAAGGTGCAATACTTATTACCCTAGCACGTACTCTTAAAGGCCCTCTGCACTAAATTGGCCAGGAGGGATTAGACTTCCTTGCATGGTCATTGACAGGTGGTTATCTCACCAAATCAGCTCTCAATTAACATCAGAAAGAGGGGATCATGGGAGACCAACGGTCATCGATTAGGCATTGTCTGCTATATAGAGGGCGCAAGTAGCTATAAGTAGTGCAGTGGGGCTTTAATACACCAGTGTCGAGAGGAACAAAATGCACCACGCAACGGTCGTCCCATTGCCACAGTGCTCGTCCTAACGGCCATGCAGGATGATTTCCCTTGGTGAGTTGGTTTCATAAAATTCTTTTTGATCGTGATGATGAATAAGTAGGGAAACCCAAACCATACCTGAGCATGTCGAGAATATCTTCATCCTCGGTAGCCTCTCCAATCTCCACGGTGATAGGAACAAGAGCCTCATAAGTGGATGGCGGTAGGACCTCCATTTCAGAGAAGAAAACCGAGACGAGAGTTTGGAGAATGCTAACGAACGATTCTGCATTGGGTAAAGATGATAATAACAATAGTAATAATAATAATTATAATGATGATAATAATGATAATAATGTTAATCATGATAACAATGATAATAATAATAATACCTGTTTCTTATAAAGAACTTTACCATTAACTGACCGAAACTCTTACAATATTAATATTATCGCGGTAACTGGGTTCAACAACGAATTGCCAAACATTCACAGTATTCCAGAGGTGTCTGACAACACATCTGTTGTACTATCTCTTACAATTGCTTTTTGTTAGTAATTCATGCACAGGTGATGTAAATGTGTAGGAATTAATACCTTGAAATGGTAAAGCCCCATAATGGCAGCCATTCTAACGCCAAGGTTTTAGTGGTGGAGCGCCATGAGTGCCAAGTATGACAGACACGAACGCTTTACAATAACCCACTACCTATCATTGTTATTTTTTAAGGTCCCAATGTACTTCTTATAGCTACTTAATTGCGCCCTCTATATAGCAAACAATGCCTAATCGGTGCCTGTTGGTCCCCCATGATCCCCTTTTTCTTATGTTAATTGAAAGCTGATTTGATTAGATAACCACCTGTCAGTAACCTTTAATACAGGGAGGTCTAATCCCCCCTGGCCAAACTAGTACAGACGGGCTTAAATGAGCAGGTTTATACCTAGATCTTCCTCTGATAGGTCATTGACCTCAATGGAAGGGCATTCATCCAGTAGGGTGGTTGCAGAGCTTACATCGAGGACTGTCCCATCGATAGCTTCTCGTAACAACATGAGTTGATCTGCTGTTTGTTGACCGGTAGTAGTTGCTCTTTTCTTCCGTCCAGTTTGTTGGTCCGAAAGAACCCTGATCAGAGCATTGATGTTGCGTAAAGCACTGATGAAGTCACCTGTAATTAATTCAGTTGATTAGGTGTTAACAAAAAAGATGGTGTATTGCCCTTTGCGACCGACCCAAAAATCGTAAAATCTACGATCGGCTTTTTTAAAAAATTAAAAAAATTAAAACCGTTTTTAGACAAAAAATTAAAACATTCAAAACTGAAAAATATCAGCCCAAAGAGGAAGAAAAAAAAAAGGGAAAAAAATCTTTAATTTTTTTTTTTTTTAAACCCGACCTACCGACCCAAGTTTTTGTACCTAAAGGGCACTACAAAATGTTGTTTTGTTTAAGGCCTTATGGAAACATTTAGCAAAAGAATGTATATCAAGCACTGATGAAGTCACCTGCAATTAATTCAGATAATTACCGACAAATTTAGCAATCGAATGTATATCAAGCATTGCTGTCTTTTGTTGCGCTCACAAAATGAAGAAATATTGGATCAAAGATATAATATTAGTACACACTAAACAATTTTAGTAAGATACGAAAAAAATATATCAAATTTTGCTTGTCAGCCTATATCGATATTTAGAATTCATCAAAAAATAATATCAGCAGTAATGTTAATAACAGTAACAATGACAATAAGTATGATAACAGCAACACAATATAAATAATGATAATGATAATAATAATACAATAATGATAATGATGGTGATGACGATTTTAAGTAGTTATCATGCTTAAATACGTATTGATCAATCCTTTTCAAAACTCGCCTGATAGTAGCATGGATGCACTTAAAATGAAAGAAACAATTCCAGTGAATATACAAAATCTGTACTTTGCCACCGTGCTCAAATAAAATAAACAAACAAACTTTACCTTTAAAAGCCTCACGCTCGACGAGGGCCTGCTTCAACTCTTCATAGTTGAATGATTGTCGGTCCTCTACAGAAGCCGTTATTGTGTATGAAGTACAACTACTGTGCTGGTTACACACCTGAAAATGATATAATGATGATCATAATAATAATTGGATTTATATAGCGCCTTTTCCAAAGGATACAAGGCGCTGTCTCTACGATCAACAATTTAAGGGGAGTTGTACAGGTAAGTTTTCAGTTGTTTTTTGAAAAAATCTAGTGAAGTACTGTTTCTTAAGAACGAGGGGAGTTTGTTCCAGAGACGTGGGGCTAAGGACTGAAAGGATTTGAAACAAGCCTGTTTACGGGAGTTGGGAATGACAAAGGTAGGAGCTGATGAAGACCTAAGAGAATATGATGTTCTCTGTTGCTGAAAGAGTGAGGAAATGTATACAGTATAAGAATACCTTGTACTTATGAGTTCTTGTATAGCGCTCTTGTCTGTCAGACTTGACACTCCAGGCACTCGACAATTATTACCACGGTTTTAGCATGGCTGCCATTATGGCGCTCTAGAATTGCAACGAAATTATTCTTACCAGGTATCAATTCATCTCACCCGGGTCGAGAGCGGCAAATATAGATTAAAATATTACCAAAGGACATGAGGGCCAGGGTGGGACTCTAACTGCGAACCATGTGATTTACTAATGTTCACAATTAGGCCTAAAAAAAGACGTTGTATTGCCGTTTGCGACCGACCCAAAATCTTGAAATCTACCGTCGACCGACCAATGTTTTGGCACCTAGAGGGCAATATAACATCTTTATTTTAGGCCTTATTATACATGCATATAAATTGCCTTTTATTTTCTATATGTTGTGTTAAATTTTGCAATAAAAACAAATTAAATTGATTTTTCGAAAAATATGCCATACCTCGATAACAAATGTATTCTCTCCGTCGCCGTTTTGCCTGACAGGGGGACCTGTGACGCTGATTCTGGAATCCCCTCCAGATCGGGTCAACGACCTTGTATTGCCTGCGTCATTTCGCATAACAAATAGCTGATAGGTCAACGGATAGGCGCCCTCATCGGTCACACAGTCGTCAACCAGGAATGCGATCTTCAAAACAAGAATGATATGCACAGTTATTGCCGAGTGTGAAATGTGTACTTGATCAGATCTTTACATTGAATTTATTATCGCCCTATATCTGAACAAGCCTTTAATGTGTACAATCATGTTGCAGCAAATATATCGTTAAGAAAACAAAGTTGTAAACTGCATTCTCATATTCAGACAGATTTCAGAAATAAATGCTAACATTTGTAAGTAGAATAATACTGTAGATTACAGATGGACTAAAATTTACTAAAACTAGCTCTAATAGCTTTCGAACTCTCTCTCTCTCTCTCTCTCTCTCTTTGTACCTCATCAAGTACGGTGTATGTATCTCCAGACTCTAGGGATACTTGGCACGATGATACACCCTCAGCTACGTCCAGAACTAACTGGCCATAAGTGGTTTGATCCGACCCATACGTCACAGTGACATCTACCGTGTACATCTCACCGGGCTGAAGGATGCCTTTGCAACGTAAGAAAATAGAACAATACAACAAACATTTTGTAAACAAGATGGAAGTTATGTTTAAAAAAAGAATTAAGGAATGAATTACACTCGCCAGTCATCGCCCGAGATGTTTTGATTTCAGTGAATGTGGGAAAGGAGAATGATTGAAGTAATACATGCATCAGGATAGTAGAATTAACGTCTCAATATCTTCAAACACAATCTATCTTACAGACAAATGAAGAATTCACTGTCGACGATGACAATGTATTTTGCAACATTTTATCGGCCCCATATTCAGGCGTACTGTACATGCAATGATATCATACTAATTTCAAATGGGGCGTCATTTTAAAGAGAAATACGTCAGGTTTTTGATGATACCAAATTCAGGTATGATAATATGTTCTCAGAAGAGATATCAATGCTAAATAGAATGAGTTTATTTCATGTTAGGGGGAGGGGTATTATGTCAATGGATATTACTATCACTTTTACTGTATTGTTAACGAAATAACTCGGAGGCCATTAAGGATAGTGAAAACTATTTCGTATCGGGGGCTCGGTGTCGTTTTAATAGATATTTATATCACTATAATTGTATTGATAATAAATTTGCAGCAATACTAGTAGTAGTAGCATTATAATCATTATTATGATTATTATTAGTAGTAATACTACTGAAGTAGGAGTAGTAGTAGTAGTAGTAGTAGTAGTAGTAGGAGTAGCTGTAGTATTAGTAGTAGTAGTTGTTGTTGTAGCAGTAGTTGTTCTTGTTGTATCATTTTCAGTAGTAGTAGTAGTTGTTGTTGTAGCAATAGTTGTTCTTGTTGTATCATTTTCATTAGTAGTAGTAGTTGCGCTTGTTGTTGTAGTTGAAGTAGTAGTAGTAGTAGTAGCAGAAGTAGTTGTAGAAATAGTATCAATAGTAGCAATGATATTGTATTAGCAGTATATTCTTTATATTATTATCATTATTATTACCAGCATCTATGGAGGTGAAAGAAAGGGTCTGAGATTGAATCGGAAAATCTTGAGCATTCCCGTCAAGATCGTAGTCAAGATCTGCAAAAATAAAGGAAAGATATGAACAAAAGTTATTGCCAATGATAATAGAGTATGCTAGTCTCAGTAGTCTGTATAATATTATAATACCATAACACACTAAAACAAACAGATATATGTCGTAGTAAGATATCAACGATTTATAACACATACAATTCAAGCTACTCAATATCCAATATTCGTTTAATTGCTGACATCTGGCCATGGAAATGTGTTTTTTGTTAAGCTTTCTGAGATTACTAAGCTTGTATCGTATAATGTAATATTTTAGAATCACAAATTAAATCATGTGAGGATTTAGAATGAAAAAATTCAATTAAACTGAATTGTGTTTGTTTTCCTTGCAATGGAGGAACCTAAATATAATGTGCTGAAAATCACCAATAATAAAAAGCAAGGAACTAACGAATAAATTGGTGTATGTGGGACTACAAATGTGTTCCATCAAGATTCGATCCTAAATTTAAATCATATTATATCCACTCATTTTTAACCGTGACTATAAAAGTAATTCATAAGCTATTCTTTCGGGTGATATTGCAATTATTTTCCTTTTTTCCTGTTTACAATAAATTATATTTTGTATCGTTTTATACCATGCTCGAACAAGATGAGAAAGCTCACCAATTATTTTGTTCATAAATTATTTGTCACCTTTGCCAGCATACGACCCTCGTTTTAAAGCCCCACTGTAATACCTATAGCTACTTGCGCCCTCTATATAGCTAACCATGCCTAATCGGTGCCTGTTGGTCCCCCATGATCCCCTTTTTCTTATAATTGATAGCTGCTTTGATGAGATAACCACCTGTCAGTGACCTTGCAGGGAGGTCTAATCTCCCCTGGTCAAAGTTGGTAACTGTTACCTATATCATGGCCGGTGATGGTCCAGGCGATGTCGTCCGGTGAAGCATGACCAATCAGTGCTGTTAATGAAACAGGTTCGGTGGATAACACAGGTCCCTCCGTCGATCTCGATATTAGTATCTATATAAATAGAAAAGAAATTTAGCCTTTATAATGTTATCCTACAGTAATCCTACAGATAACAATTATACGTAATTATATGTATTCAAATTATATTACTTTATGTTGCATTGTTGTTCTCTTTGTTGTACAATAACTGTTATTATCTTAATTTTCTTGACTCCAGGGAAGAATAGTTTTGTTATACTAACAAAGGTGTCTTCTCCACTTGTGTTATTCTCATGTTATATATTGAAATATGTATTATATTTTAACTTTTATATGTTAGTTTTCCTTTGTATATTTTTAATGAAGTATTGAATAAAGTGAACTTAAAGAGAAGGTTGAGTTCTGGGAAGAGGTGAACAATAATCGGTGAGCGTTATCATTGTTATTATGCAGGTGTGGAAGAACATCAGATAAAAAATGTCTTCTGAAAAACATGGCTCTTCAAATGCCTCAATATTATAAATATGCCATGTAACATCATAAAAATCGGGACGGAATTTTTCGCCACGTGTTCGTGTAGTCCCATATACAACTTTCTGTGTACAGTGCTTGTAGGTTTACCAAGACTGGGCCAAATTTCTTATCATTTTGATAATTCCAGAACCTTGCAGTACACACCAATACTTATGTGCTAGATAATCAACCTTTCTTTCACAATGCAATCGCATGACCAGAACTCAACTTTATCTTTTAAACGTGAATTTGAAAACGCGTCATACCAATGGGGGGTTTCCCGCCACCGCGTCTATCAGCGCACTCGTCGAAGCCCTCCTGTTTCCGGATGCTACATCCAAAGTGAACTGGTAAGTCTTTCCGGG